>JAPDSC010131045.1:844618-858790 GCA_026290005.1 Latrodectus geometricus | reverse complement strand
CACTCAGTGGTAGACAAATCGAAGTAAAGTTTTTGCGGTGAGGAAAAATATTATTTTTAAAAGAAAGTGTTTTCTGCAGTATAGCATTTTAAAAATCAGCAAATATAAATAAACCACAATGAAACATTCACATTTATCAGCGTAGAGTATAAATACCAGGTAAACAAGAAAGCGCTTGCCATTTCACATTACTATTTTATGAAAATGAGTATGCAAATTAGTATATGACGTGTGATTGAAATACCGGTTATAGTTGAGAATAGGAATATCACTCGTTATAAAAGCAAGTCCAACCCGCACATTCACCAGTCGTAACGTGTACAGTAGCGAAAATAAATGGACGCGTTGGAAGAGCTCGCGTTAGGTATTGTTTGCTTTACAACTTCAAGGTGAGCATTTCAGCTGCTGCATCAAGTCGCTGAATATGTTAAGTGCTTAGGGATAGTGGAAATAATTAGCTTTATAAACCTGGGAGATTTGTCCCTCTGCACTCCCGCAAGATTGTTTTGCATCAGTTGGACTAGTAGTCTGATACCGCGGTTACCAACTCTAAGTTCCTACCAACGGCTCACTACTGACTTGTACTCGCAGAAATTGGATCATGTGCAACAGAAAGAGCCAGCACTAGTTAATCACAATGGTGTGCTGTTTCTGGCCACATTTCACGCGAATGACCAGGAATATCATACAGTGACTGGATATTCTGGTTGGGAGATTACCCCATCCTCCTTACTCACCTGACCTTGCACCATCAGATTAGCGCTTCTTCAGTTTCCTGAACAATCTGTTTCCCAAGGGAGATTTATATGTAATATAGGATATTTTTCCTGCAATGTAAATTATTAACTTTTAAAAATTTTAATCATCTTCTCAGTAGCAATATGGACGCACTACAATAAATTGTTATTAGTAATAAAATATTTAAGATCATGAAGCAATACACTTAAAATAAATTCAAATGGATTCCGTTTGATATATATGTGAAAGAAAAAATTTAATAACTTACAAAAACGTAACGAAGAATAAATATGACTAGAGTACTTATACACATAAGCGTCACTCAATCTATTTTTGCACCAAACCGAATTAATGGCACAGAAATCGTGCTAAGATATCAGATTATTAAATAGCATACATACAAAAAATCTAAAATGTGCATGTTAATTACGTGACATTAGTGCTTATCCATTATGGCCACAGCATTAGGAGAAAGAAAAGAAAGATTGCTTTTACTCCTTTTTAATATTGATTTATTTTCCTATTACTGATTGATTTTTTTCAAAAAGTACTTACTCGGAAACCCCATCAAAAGGAAAATCGCCCTTATAAACTTGAAAATACCCAAAGAAAGTGAAATTAACTTACTTTCTTTTGTTATATCTTGTTATGATTCCCATGGTCCGATTCAGCTTGGTGTAAAATTGGCTGCGGTAACGCAAATTCGTAAGTACCCATATCAGTTTTAACATAATTATATTTACAGTTTGTTATTTTAGAAATTTTTCTTTCCTTAAATTCGTACTCATAATATTTTATATTGAATAAAAAGTATGAGTGTAAAGAAATACAAATTTCATTATGTTTTTACAGTGTTAAAAATATTATTTATAAATTAAAAGAGTAACAGTTTATCAGTTGGCGAAGAGTAATCCATTATTTTTACATTAAAAACTTTGTTTAACATGTTTCAAATTTGCTTTGTGAAAATGGTTTAAACTTGGTAATGAACAATGTTTAGGTACTGGATGATACTACGATAGCTAACATGTCGATCAACTTTGACCATTTCAATTAATCTTTCATACTCGGAGTGATTGTCAAATTTGGCGACCATTTTTATTTAGGTCTATTTTCCTTTTGATGTAATTTCCGAATAAGTACTCTTCTTTGCGGCTAACATAAATAAACCATTTTGTAGATAGACACTTTTTCATCATTCTATTAAATATTTTTGTTATGTATAGAAATTTAATAAAAATGCTTATTTTAAAACTCAAGAATATTCAAAATACACCATTTATTATTTATCTTGCAAAATTTAGTTTCAGGAAACTGTTCACTAATGATTGAGATCAGAATGTAGAATTCATATTTGAAATTTTGAGTGGTTTGCAAAATTTCATTTTTTTAGTCGTTTAGCCACGTGGATGCTCATGTCTCAAACATGAACAATTTGGCAGCAACTTACTTCGATTATGGAAGATGAACTATTATTTCTCTGAATTTATCCATAATCGTCAAAGGGTTTACCTGTGTGAGGTGAATTTTTAACATCAAAAATACTTGAAAGGAATCGACGAAACCAAAATTCCAGCGCAATTAGTTGTAACAATATCGAGATAATAAACATCATTCGCAATTTCAGCCGTCTAGCTAGCATTTTCGCCTTTATAAAAGAAAAACTAAAAAATCTACTGTATTTTCGCTTTGTTGACTTCTATTTTTAACACCCTGTAACTCACAACTGAATGGACCTGACAAAAAACAACGAAAGAATTTTGATTGCAAAATATCACCATTCCAATGAGCATAACTCTAAAACTATTTGATTAGTTTTGCGAGGTATCAATCACTACAGCAATCTTCCGAAAAAAATTCTTTCTCCAGTCTATTAAGTTTCATTTTTATGAATTTTTCAATAACGTTGAATGTTACTGATTTTAGTAAGCAGAAACATTTCCTGTCATATCTTTATTAATATTCTTATGCGATATTTATTTTTGTCATTTATATAATTAGTTTAAATTACTGCTTGAAAAGTTTAAAAAGAGAAATATGATTGACATAGGTTATTCTTGGACTTTTACCAAGAAATTTGTTCTTTTTGCTACTGAAAATATCTCTTTTCAAGACTGACAATACTACCCTTCTCCAAAATTACTTATTTTACTCGAGTGAGATGTATGTCTGAATCATTAACTTTTCCCCATAACATTACAATAGACAGTTTAAAAAAAACTTGAAAATTCTAATCGCGAGTGTTTCTTACTATTAAGCATGGATGTACTACTGTCATTGTATAAGTAGTTTTGTTATGATTTTCTATTGTCCCAATCATAACTCTGAAAGAAAGGATCATAGGGGAGAAGCATAGTTTTTGCCGACCTAGTGCATCCTATAATACAAACTTTGTTTCTTACAAGAGATGGAATTTCCTCCTAAGATGATAATGCTCCTTTTTAACACCAAAGTTTGTCCAATTATAGTTTGATGAAAAGAAAAATCAAATGTGTGGAACATTTACCTTGTTCCCACAGTATTTTATCTTGAATTGAATGAAAACATAATGGTCGATATTTGAGGTTCAATCTGGAATCAACATCCTTTATGAATCTCTCTACAAGAACATTCACAATATCTCCATTGAATATGGTACAACATTCTTCTAAATCCTAGTCAGCATTTGTATGATTCAATTTTCAAGAATTCAAAATATATTACATATCAAAGGAGCTCCTGTACTATATTATGTAATTGGTTTGAATGTCATTTTAATAGTCTGTCATTTCTTGCACACGAGATAAATGGACCAGAACCTAAGTGGATTCTGAATCACCGCCAGCATCCAAGCCAAAGGCATCATATTAGTAAAAAAATACATATATGAACACAGGAGTAATAAAATAAAGATATACTACAGCATGATATATATTAATTTAGAAAGGTAAATGATAGAGTAATAAAGAACAATAAAGTATTTTTATTTATGATTTCTGGACAATATATTTATACTGACATTTCAAAAACATTTATTTACACTCACCAACATGGTAGTCAATCTGAAAGCAATAAAAAGTGCTTTTTCAAGAATATGAGACCATAATGTACATGTGATTTATTTACAATGATGTAATAACACTATGTTCCAACAATATTTAGATGACTTTTTATATAAAAATATCAATTATTAAATTTTTAAAGTAGAAGATTGCAAAGATCCAATAACTACTTTGGAAAAACACAGATGCAACAGAGTATTTAAAGTATGATACAATTTTGAAAATTAACACAAGTATAAATATTTAACACTATTTTAAAATTTATTAACTTAATCAATATATTTAGGAAGAACATATCATTATCTTTATGAAATGAGGAATAATAGCTTGGGTCATTTTCCAATTTCAATAAAATAAAATTTTCAAATAGAAATTAACAGCAACCTAGAATAATTGGGAAACACAATAACTTTAAAATCCTTCAATAAATTCTTTAAATTTTTTTGTAATACAAAATAATGAATTAGTTCATTTATTTTTTCTTTTTACAAACATGAAATTTTAATAAATTTACAAATGTTTAATTGGAAAATTTGCTAAAAACTAACCAAAAGTCTGTATCTTACAATTCTTATAATATACAAATATTTAAACAAAGTATGGAATTGTCAACTAAGAGAATCTACAATTAAAAATAAATTACTTCAATGGAAGCAGAATAAATACAAAATTTTTATCACATATCAACAGTGAAAATACTTCACTGTGTGAGATTACCAGTTAGCTCTAATTTGAAGTAAAATTTGAGCTCAAACACTAAAAATAACACATTTTTCATCCACACTACATAATAGCAATATAAACACTAAAATCTATATTTTTAAATTTCTCTTTATCATGCACAGTAATCAATGAAATTAGTGCAATCAGCAACATTTTAATTAAAACATTAATACAATTTCATACATTTTTTCTTTTTATTCTTACAGCTGTATGACAAATCTTGTTTGAAAAATGCAAGTAGAATTACGAGGTGTAGAGTTTTTAAAATAATTTTAAGTCAATAATTGACATTTAACAGATTAAATAGTAAATATAAAAAATGATAAGAATCGAATTAAAATAATAGCAACATATTGATCTTTGAATATATAAAATTTTGTATCTAAATCACAACAGCTAAAATATATTCATGATGCAATTAAAAGGGTAATTTAAGTTTTAATGTAATCTGAGCAAAAAAAATATTAAAATTAAAAACGAAAAATATTAAAAAGATATGAATTTAATCAAAGATCAAATTTATCTTAATTTGCAAGCCAGCTTGTCTCTCTATATAGGAATACTTCAATGATTTTTTTAAGATCAAATATTTCTGATAATATACTTAAAATAAATGTAACTATATTTCTTAAAGCTGGAAAAATATATAACCATTTCATTACATAATCTACTTTTTCAGTGAATTATTTCCATCAATCAATGCAATATTTGAATATTGCACAGTTTATTACATAAAGTATAAGGAAATAATTTCTTTATATAGCAGTTACATAAAATATAACTAACTATAATGAAAGATTTAAAATAATTTTTACAGAGAAGGCACCTTAGAATAGTAAAACCCTCTTTTCCACCATATACTATACATAGATAATGAATGATATTTCAATTTCCAGTACATGTTAGGACATAATAGGGAATAACTTAAGTAGAGAACTTTCTCTCATTTAAATTCTCGCCAATATTTCTCTATCATATTAAGCTAGAAATTAACCTTTTCCTAAAATTCATAATTCTCTCCTTTTTTTATTAAAAATAATAAAGCACAAAGTATTAATTCTACATATTTTTCCTCAGATTTTTTGATAAATATGTGAAACTATTGTCGTTAAAATTTTATTAATTTGTTTTTGTTTGTTTGTTTTTTTTTATGTAAAAATATCTCAGCAAAACTGTTTTTATGTACAAAGTTTCATTTTATACATTAAAGTTACAATGTATGTAACATATTTTAGAACACATATTTGTTTTCAGGTGTGTAGATTTACATTTTAACAAGATAAGCAAATCAAAACATGTTTAAGTGGCAAAATTTTATACAAAATATCACACATGTGATAAATAAAATCAACAAAATAAAAAAGTTCAAGCATAGAATAAAAATATTTATAAAATTTTTCATCAGATAAATAAACTATGTTTAGTTTTATAATGAAAACAACAGTAATTCACAACAAAACTTTTAGTGTTACCATTTAATTATTACAATATTAATTGCAAAAAAATATTAGCATAATGTCTAACACAATTTTTTCTCTTAATCTTAACTCGTTACCATCTTATTTTCACTAAAAATTATTAAATCAAGCAATAAAAAAAACTGGCATGAAAGTAAGCTACTAACTGCATATTTCAAAAAATTTACTTCATTTTTTAAAATCCATCTTATTTTACTTTCATTCGAAAATTTTTTTCACCAATAAAAGCATTAAAGATAATCATAGTTACTACAAGAAATTACTGCTCGCTGAGCATGAGCTGAAACTTGCAATATGCAAAACATGATCATCTGACCAATCACAACCTCTTGTGAACAGACAAATGCATGAAAATTTTTCAGCAATAGATGTATTTATTAAATTTCAATTTTAGTTCTAAAAGCGCTAACAATCGCTAGTAAAATGCAAGCATAACTGAT
Source organism: Latrodectus geometricus (assembly GCA_026290005.1). Lineage (NCBI taxonomy): Eukaryota > Metazoa > Arthropoda > Arachnida > Araneae > Theridiidae > Latrodectus > Latrodectus geometricus. Next base: position 852,370 of record JAPDSC010131045.1, on the reverse strand, counting down.
GATTGCTGTTAACATTTTAAAAAGAAAATTATTACCAAGATGATTGGTGGGTAAATTACAAGCTCTAATTCAGGTGGTTTAATAAAAATATTCCTCTCATTCACACATGATTGCAAATAAAAATATAACACACAATGCTATTTATTAACATTAATAGCTGTTGTTTATAACTTTTTTAAAAAACAATTGAGCTAAGTTACAGAAATTAAAACATTAATACATAATTCCTTTTTAAAATCAGCCATCATTCTCTTGTCAATTCTAAAGGTCAAAGCAAAATTTATCAGTTAAAATTTACATGACTAGTTTTATCATAAACTCATAAATACATATCTTAATCTGTTGGTGAAATAAAAAGTAAATATAAAACGCCCGCGTTTATAATAGAAGTCATCAACTCTGTTGACTTGAACTGACAGGAGGAGGATCAGCTAATTTTTCTTGGTTTGAACTAGAGGAGTTTTTGTTTTCCTCATTCACAGCAGAATTAAGAGTAGGTGGACGAAGTTTGCTGTTGGCAACCACAGGACTAGGAGCCAGAAACTGCTGAGAACTTGATGCAGTAGGACGAGAAGAACCGTCTATATTTTCTGGACGCACATGAGGAGAAGGAGAGGAGGCACATCCATTCGAATTCCCACTTGCAGCAACAGGTGTTGTAGGTGGCTGTGGGGTACCAGCACTTTGAGCCATCAATTTTTGACGTACTTCTCGTATTTTGAGCTGCAAAGTATTTTTGGTGGGAAAAGCTTCTTGATGGACATGCTGAAACTGTGCAGTTGCTTGGGCTAATGTAAATATAACAAAAATATCAAAGGTGTAACAAATGAAATTCAGATAAAACTTTAAGGAAATACAAAGAAATTTAGTAAAAAAAAATCTAAATGAAACAAATAAAATACAATTTTTAAAATATCAATTAAAAATAACACTCGTTTATACAATCATCATCACATACATATAATTCCTTATTTTTGTATTATAGTTTGCACACATACCCGCCAAGAGCTTTTAACAATTGGAAATAACAATTCACAATGTAGGTACGAAAAAATCCTTTATATAAAAGATAAATTCCAGATTTAACAGGAAAACTATTTTTATACTGTTATAAGTTACAAAAGTTTTAGTATCAGAATCATAAAATTTATAATTTAATGGATGAAATATATTTTTAATAGTATTTCAATCAAATATTGTAAATGAACAGTATTTAAATTTTTTTATGATTTTACTTTTTACTCAGCTCAGTTAAGTTTTCACATATTTTATGCTGATATCTATGAGATACATTTAATATTTTCCCCTTAATTTTAAAATAATTTATATTAAAAATGTTCAAAAATTAGTTATACCTACTCACAATAACTAAATACAATATAAGCATTTCTATAAGTTTTATGATATTTTGCAGAAGCCCTTCAAAAATTTCCAAAGGGTTTAGAAACCCTCACAAAATAAAACATACATAGCTGTAAAGGATTCACACAAATCAAATGAATAATCAAGTAATGAATAGAATTGTATTGGAAAAATTTTTCTTTTGTATTGCACATATTTTGTTCTTCACCTTACATTAGCATGTTTGTTGAAATTTATTTATTTGCCTCCTCTATAGCTTTTACTTAAAATCTGCTGTGTAACTTACAGGTTTTTGTTTCCACATGATGATATAGGAACTTCAGTATTTTCAAAATGAAACAGCTCAGGTCAAGACAAAATGTGAAATAAATGACAATAACCAATAGCAACTGTAATATCTTTTGGAGGAACTGGATTAATTTTTGAATGCAATTGGACAAAACTAATTAAAGCTGAAATAAGTCAGCTGAGTCATGGTGCCAACAGTTATTTATTTTATAAAATATAAGTGGCATTTCTTTCAAAACTTTATTACAAACTCTCCTGATGGAGAATGTTTTCTATCAGATAATCTGTGGATTATATACAGACAAATACAGTATTTTGAAATGGCTTAAATTGTTTTACAAAATTTATTTAAAAACATAACAGACGGTATCTATTTCTAGAAATGAGAACTTCAGTTTTATAATCCCTTTTGAATTATTTATTTTTATAATAGCTAAATTTTTAGGTAATTACAAGTTTAGAAATGCTAGTGTAATAGTCTTTTCATTTTAATTATAGTTAAAATTAAAAAAATTTACAGCTTAAAAAAAGATCTCAATTTGTTAAGATGTCAGCAGTTATATAAGTTTCCATTTAATTCTGAACACTTGTTAATATTTTTAATTAAATAATCAACTGTGAAATTGGATTGGTTTAATTAATACTGTGGTTTTCTTCTCAAACAAAGACTAACTAGACTGAAACATACAGTTTAAATTTAATTTCGAACTACTACTAACATTCATGTCCAAAATGGGAATTGAATCCACAAACTATTGAACCAAAGACCTAAATGATCACCATTCAGCAAGTATAAAACAGGTTTTGATTTACAAATCAGTAAAGGTTAAATCTCTATTACAACTTCCTGCATTAAATATTTAATTGAGAAACAATCATTCAATACTTATCCCCTCTCTTTCTCAACCTAAGAATACTATCATTACCAAGAATATTAGCAGAAATGATTTTTTAGATCAACGATACACTAGCAAACTGTATGAACATTTGTGTGAATTAAAATCTGGAGTAGGAAATAAAACTGTTCTGAAGGAAGCTCCTTATAATTTAAATTAAAAATCATTCCTGCTTTTTACCTGCAATATATAAGCAAAACAGCAGTACACTAATTTTCAGCTTAAAAAAAATAAATTGATTACTTAATACAATAAAAGAATCAGAGTTTTATAAGTCTTGAACAGATTATAATGTTTATATTATTATTCATATCACTGATGGCATGTAAGCTTAAAAAATAGTTAATATTTACCGGTAGGAAACAAGCCAACATCTTTTAACAATTGCATCACTAAACTTCGTCTAGTATCTAATATTCGTCTCTGAGAGGACATTCCTTTCTCTCCATCATTTGGAGTTTTTGGTGTTCTTGGAGAATGAGAACCAGACATTTCTGCATCAACAAAATCTAAACAAATAAATTGACATCTATAATAGTTTTAATTATCTACAATAATGTATGCAAAACATTAAGGCACAACAGGATACAGGATGTTAGTTATTAAATTTGCACTTTCATTTAAAGTTGGTAAGAAGTTTACGTTCTCAAGAAGTGTAAAGGACTATAGATAAAAAAGAAATGATATATCATATGAAATAATGAAAAAAACTTGTTTGGCTAAAGAAAAATAAATTCAAAATTGGCCAAGAGATAACACTGCATTACTAAGAAGTGATTATTTTTAAAAGTATATTTAAGATACTGCCTGCAGATGTGCCATGCACAGTACATTTTACACTTGTTATTAAGAAAATGCAATTCTTGTTAATCTGTACCTGACTAGGTACAATCATTGGAAGGTTTTAATTCTGCTTGCAGTGCTTTTTACAAGGATGGTGATTGCATAGCAAATGTATTTAAAAAATATAGATATTAAAGGGTACAAGATGTTACAGCTCAATGATTACATAGGTCTGAAGATAAATTCAAAGAAATCAGTTCATTTGACATGAAATATGGCAAAAGGACAGAAGCAATTGCTTCATGTCAGTAAAGGATATAACTACAGTATTTTAGAAAGTATGAAAAAATGCTTTGAGAATGTGCAACATATGAAGAATCACCTGAACTTTAGATATTCCTATCAGCACGATCAGCAAAATATTATAAAACATCCTGCACTTCATTTAACATCCTCCTTACTCGAGTCTTTTTCTGTAAACCTGCTAAATTGAGAATCTTTCACTTTGTAATTTCTTGCTCGAATAGAAATAGACAATGCTTGAACATGTAATTTTGTGGACAAAGGGATTATAATTTCCAAAATTTTAATAATGCTCAAAATTACAAAATATGAACAATAGAATGGATTCAAAATTCAAACATTTCATCTTCAAATTTTCAAAAGTCCTCATTTAATATTGGCTGTTTCTTTTTCAAAGGGATTGATTCTTCAGAATCTATAATCTATAATATGAATATATTATGAATTTTAGACAAACAGCTTATTCTAGCATTTTATGGATCTCAGAATTTTTATTCAAACTGATGAATATCCACATGTTGTAACACCAATGAAAGCAGCAGTTGAATTTCTATTTTGGTGACAGCAAGTACTTTTTTTTGTAGGATCAACAAATCAGATTTCACTGCAAGCTTTGCTGAATTGAAATAACACATGACAAAATATATTTTCGCATTGTAAAATCAGTGGTGATATTTGTAATATCACCACTGATACACTCCAAACTTTGTAGATTTAGCCTTTTCCACTTTCCATGCATAAAAGAAAATAGTAAACAGAATATTAAGCATTTTTTTCATCTAAGTTGTAGAAATTTATTCGAGACTTTCTTTTCTTAATGATTTAATTTTGTCCTTAGGCTTCATCATGATAAGACAGCATCATAAGCTGTAATACCATCTAGCCATGGTGAATGAACTTAAACAATGAATGCCATGCCATTTAATTAAATAATTACTGTCATCTATCGGACATTTTTTCAATATTTTCTTTCACTAGGCAGATTTTCTTTGTTTCATGCATATTTAGGTAAAATATCAGGTTGCTTTAAACACTGAGATTTTTACAAGTACACCTTTAATTTTAAGATTCATCATGTGGCCTAGTGGTAAGACAGCAATTTTTGGTACTGGATTGCATAATAAAGTTGTGGAATTGATCCCAATCACTGTTGAACAACAGAAGATGGATGTTTCTGTCTTACGCATTTTCATCTGATGGGGTTAACCCTTGGAAGCTTTTTTATTTTTTTGTCATGACGGGTGAATACGACTCACTATCTATGAAAAGTCCTCCCAGAAGATATGTGTGATAGACATTAAACTGCCTTATAATAGATTCATGCCATTACAAAATCACAAATATAAGCTCACAATTGTCATACTTTCAAATGTTGACTAATAATACTATAGAAAAGAATTAAATCATTTTACTAATTAAAATTAACAGTTCAATGATTACAGAGCTATATTATAGTACTATAAGTACAGAACTAATAATAATAAGTATTTTAAAATGCTGATAAATTTTGTTGTTTTATAACAAAAAAATATTAAAATTAAATGGTGAATATTTTTTAATATATAGCAAATACATAAAATTAAAGTTGAACATAGATGATTGAGATTTATTCCTAATTATTCTTTTACAAATATAATAGTTAAAAAGTCAGTTTTACGAAAACTTTGTTTTTTTGCACTTCAGTACCTTGTTGTTGAAATGGCAAATATAAAAGTGTAATATATATAAATGAATGTTAAACCTTTAGGTGCACATTTATTTGAATAATTTTTTGCATTTGGAGTACATTTAATTTTTTGGGGTATAGAGTAATTTGTAAGAACAGCATATTTTTTGCAAAAGAATTCATTTATTTCATGATATATTAATATATGCATGGTATTGGGATAACTTTAAATATTTAGTATTATAAAAAAAGAAAAATTTAGGAACAAACAAATTCATGTTATAAAACAAAGCAAATTTTATTAATAATTTTGAAGAATATGATGAATACAAATTACTTTGAAATAAACAAGAATGAACATGTTAAATATTATCTCATTTTCAATGACATCAGAATGCCATGTGCAACTTTGGCCAAATTAATGCATGGTGTTCTGGTATGTCGAATGCAGTCAAAGGGTTAAAAATAATTTTTTTAAATAAAATCTAGAGATTACATAATTAATTGCATTAAAATTTTACTATACAGATAAAGACTTTTAATTTTAAAATATATGCATTATTTTTCAAATTTCAAAAAAGCATTAATTTATAGTGTCATTTAAAATTTCTAAATAAAATTGTAATTTTTAAAAATATTAATGTCACTAAAAATATTTTAGCTATCAACTGTTATGAATTAAATATTTTATTTCAGTTAAAAAAAAAAGAAGAAGAAGAAGAAGAAGAAACCATTAATTTAATTAATTTTTAGAAATTTAGTTAATTCATTAATAATATTAACATAATACTTTGCACAATGCAGATCAAAAGTTATATTTTATATGAAGAATAATAAAACAAAAGACATTCTTTGAAACATATAAAATAAGGAAAATAAAAATCTAGAGCAATAAAAAATAATTTTAAGAATAATTGAAGTAGTCAGAAACATAAATATCTTACATACAAATAACATGTTAAATATTTTTGGCATTCATGTGATAAATGATCAAGAATGGTGTGTCTATAAAATAAAATTCTAAATCCAATGTTAACAATTTATGTTGCTAAAAATTTAATACTTTATATTCATTAACAAAGCTTAACTTCTAAAAATGCAAGCGGTAACTTTTCTAATGAATTAATGAAAGATCTTTTGCAAACAAATGTAATATCAATAATGGTAAATAAAAAAATCCTAAAAAACTAAACTTAGTGGCAAGACAACCCTCACTGTGCCAAGGCCTAGAATATCAATGTTTTTTTTGAGCAAGTGCCCTAAGGTGAGAAGCATGTTTTGATAAGGTAGTCAGCCAAATGCTAACTCTTAATGTTCCCAAGCATGCTTGATACTCAATTTTATCAACCCACTAAAGGGATTACAGACTGAGTCTTAACTAATCCAGCCCAAGGATTAAACCTTGGACTAGTGAATCGAAAGCACTACCATACGCTACAGAGAGCTTCACAAAATTAATATACAGGAAATAAAAATATAACACTTTGTTCTCTACTCACTATAGTATGTTAGTTTTCTTAACAAAATTTCAAACTAGTATTCCTATTTTTGTACCCAATAAGATATTTTTGATGATGATCTCCAAAATAATTTAGACATAAATTGCAGAAAAATATTTTACATTCCAAAGTTTTTTCTTGAAAGAATAACTGGAAATTACTTAAAAGTTTTATTCAACACAAATTAGATTTTAATTGATATATAATATTCACAAAATTTATTCAGGCAGAAATAAATGTTTATTCAATAAATTCTTAAATCAGTTAATAAAATCAGTCATTATCAGAAAAAATCAAACATATGGTTTTAATATACTAAATGTAAATGAATTAATTAGAAATTTAACTAATATCCAATTTTAAAAAATATTTGGGAGTTATTAACAATATTTAGTGTTTAAAAAATATAGTTATTAATTACCGTCAATGCTGAAATTAGGTGGAAAAAAATTTATTGCTTCAAACTTTGCAGCACTTTTAGGTGTCTTAGGAGTGCCTGCTTCAGAACTACAGGACTGAGGTTTTGGCTTACAAGGACTTTTTACAACTTCTGTTTCCTCTTGGTCTTGAGCAGCTTTTAAACATAAACAAACAATATTATTAATATTTATAGTACATAAGATCTCTTAATATCTTTCCATTTGACAGTTATATTTAAATAATACAAAAATTATTATTCTAATTACAATAAATATTTGTTTAGCAAAATTATTTTTATAAAATTTTATGTTAAAAAAATACATATTCCTTGAATATTTTATTCACATAATTGAAGGAGGACTACATAAAATATATATTATATCAAACCACGGTAAAATCATAATTTGAGTCACCTCTTGGCAAGGAAGGAAAAAATAGTGGTGAACATTTTCTTGCCAATCACAATGACAATAATTCACATAATGAGGATATATATTATTATGACAATAATTCACATAATGAGGATATATATTAT
>JAPDSC010131045.1:812530-844608 GCA_026290005.1 Latrodectus geometricus | reverse complement strand
ATATATATTATTATGACAATAATTCACATAATGAGGATATATATTATATTTAATGAGGATATATATTATTACATTTGAAAATTGGGTTTTCTAATATTTTTTTAACACATTTGTGAGATTTTATATAAATTAAAATTATTTTCATATTTAAGGGGATTAGCTTTCATTTGATTTCTATTAGATTTTAAATAATTTTGATTTTTAGATCTTTCTCATCATTTACATAATTTTGCATTATATAATTTTAAATATCACAATCCTGATCACTCCTTTTTACAACTTGTAATTTTAATTCAAAATGATGAAAATATCATTTCCTCCAATTAATGAGGACATATATTATTAAACATAGAGAAATAAATTGTAAAAAAAAATGGTGCTTACACATGCTTGAAAAATAGAATAAATACGGTCGTTTTTTATCTAGCATTTTGCTTCAATCAATCAAGCAATACAGCTATTTGAACTTTTTTTTTTTTTTTTGCAATATTTCAGTTTTTATTTAACCAGGCAGTGGCACACACCTTAAAAAAACATCATTGTAATGCCCCAAGCAAGGATCAACTGGTCAATAAAGCTAAATTAACAAAAACAACATCTAAATTCAGTTTTGAAAATCCAATTTCACAAATACAAAAAACTTAGCTTGTCAACTTTTTTAAAATTTAGAGAATTCATAATTTAAACCATAAAAGTACACAATTTACTTCATTTTCTTAATATCTTTGAATTCTAGTTAAGATTACATCTTAAATAAAAGAAACAGCTTCTTTTGAAAGAAATGTAAATATTTTTATATATTTTTAAAAACAAACAATAATGTAATTATTCTATTGATTTTCATTCTAATCAATCACTTAGAATCAATGAATTTTAAAAAAATTGGCCCATAAATATTAAAATATAATTTTTTAAATTTTAAAAATTATTTAGTTTTCAGTAGATTTAATTTTTTTTACTGAAAATTTTGCTTTAATTTAATTTTGCTTTGCATGGTACTGGTTCTCATAAAAACACAACAAAAAATCATGCAGTTCAAACCATCACATTAAGAAGCAATGAACAGGCACTATGAAATTTATTGTATAAAAATATTCAACCTGATGTTGTAATCTGCTGATTTGGTTCTGCATTTCACTCGTGATGATAAGAAGGGTTCAAATAGGATTCAACCTCAAACTTACAATTTAAAAACATTTAATTCATGATAGAAATAAAATATAAAAAATTAAGAATAATACAAAATAATATACTTAGAACATAATTAATTTGCAAGTAAAAAATAAATTAACTAAAAAAATTTATTTAGAGCAGAACAATAATTTTTTTTAAATATCCAAGAATGGGAATATTGTTACTCTATTAATATCCTCTTTCAGAAGAAATAAAAAAAGTACACAAATTTAAAGTATACTATAAATAAAAAGTAATTTATGAATTAATCTATTTATATGTTACAACATACTACATAACAATAACAAGTAGTGATGCAAAAGACCATTTGGGCTGCCTGATTTGTAGGTACTAAAAATTTGCAGATTAGTTTGGGAGAGTAAAATTAGTATTCTACGCAAAAAATTTGATGTATTTTTCTAAAACAACATAATGAAATAGCATTTTCAATAATAGATCAACATTAATCTTATTAAAAATATATTAAAATGTATTTTATTAAAGATTTTTTTCTGTGATTTTTTTCCATAATAACATCATGTTAACATTTTATCAGTATTCAAAGTATAAAGGACTATAGTATTGTAATTAATTTTGAATCAAACATCTTATTTTTACTTCTGTCATTATTACGCAGTTTTAAATAATAAAAATTAGATTAAAATTCTATAAGCAAATTCTTAAACTAAAAAGAAAATATTATGAAAAAACAAATTATAACTTACTTGACAGACGTCTCTTTTTTCTGTAGCTATTCACAAAAGCTCGAGGTGAATTAGGAAGTGAAGCAGCTGGAGCAGCAGAAGGTGACTCTTCTGGATTAAATTGTGGCAGTTCTTTAAATCGGGCTTCAAAATCTACTTGCTCTAATACCCTAAAAATATAAATTAATAATTTAAATTGCTAGGCTCATAAAAAGTAAAGAATTTTTAATAAAAATTTTAGCACCAGATAAAATGTGAATACATTTAAAAAAGCTTTATGATTAGGAGATATTTCAGAAATCATCTTTTTAACTCACTTTTGCAATGTGATATTTAATACCGTTTTTATTAAAACATCTATGACATCTAAATCACAACAATAATGTAACTATGTTAAATTATAATCATAATTTATCCAGTTGCACTATATATTTACACAACTGGTTTGTTTACAGATGAATCTTAGTAATGTAAATATAACAACAAATTTAAAATATATTATTATAACTTGTAATATAGTAACACATTATTATTATTAATCACTTATATAGTTATATGTAAAAATAAGCTTTCTTGGTGAACGTACATTGCAATTATGAAAAAATTAAGAAGCATGGCTTCAAGAAATGTGCTGTAGGAAATAATATGCTTTGTAATAATCCAAATGGAAATAACTTATTCCTACATAAGCTTCTCATTAGAAAATAACAGTACAATAATTCTATAACTTTTTTTGAGATCTTACTTGTCCATTCCATCATCAGCCATTCGTTTCAGAATGGGCTTCTTCGGTGATGAATCTTGTGCAGAATTATTATTATTGCCTGTTTGTTGGTCTTTCTCAGCATTTTCATTTTCTTGATCATTTATTGATTTCATAGTAGAATCTTGTGACTCCGACTGCCTTCGTTGATTCAATTGTCCAGGCGCCCTACCCAGTTGAGCAGGTGTTGGTGCCAATACAAAACAAACTTGAGAGGAGGGAGATGGCTCACTTGGAGAATCTGTTATTGTAGCCGAGTTAGTTATATCAGAGCTCGAAGAGATGGGAACGACTGCACTTAGTTGGGGCATTGATAATTGAGGTGGTGTACTGCTGCTATTAAATGCTTGGGAATCTCCTAATTGAGCCTCACTAGTAAAACCTAATTTAGGAGGCTAAATAAGAAATTTTAATAATATATTAGATATAAATTACAATATAATCAACTCATAAATAAAATTAAACATATATATAAAATACTTTATGAATAATTAAACAAAATATTTTGAATACAATATAAATGCAACTTTATTTAACAATATATATACAGAGTATTTAAGATTCTTTCAACATATACAGAGATATATACAGTTTTTAGATTTTTTAACTCTTAAAACATATTTTTTAGCACATAATTAAGATACCCAACACAAGCTTTAGTAATATATTTGATAACCTAGTTCTAATAAAATCTATAAACAGATCGATCAAGTAAACTGATAAGTGCACTGGCTGTGCATTTTTTAAGAAAATAGAAACTGGAGTCATCACAAAAGTAAAATTTAATTATTTAAACACCTTTTATGTATCGTAATTTCACTGTGGACATGATAATCATCTGTTTTTTGGATAAACTTTCATAATTGAATTCTACGATGATATATATTGTTTACAGTTTATATATAAAACAAGAAATGGTGCTATTTTAGGCAAGATTCTAAGAATGAAATTAACAAACCAAAATTGTTGGTTAATAGTTGGGATAACTTATTCGCTTTTGCAAATTAAAAACATGAATATATTAGCTGCAATGAGAATTTCTACAAAATAACTCTAAACTAGATATAATGAATTTTAATAATTCAGGAGATAATGAATTTTAAATAATATAATTTTCAAGAAAACTGATGATAAATGCAAATAGTTTTAGTTTGTAGTTTTTGAAATAACTAATAACTAAATCAAAATGAAGAACCAGATCATATATTCAAAAAATAAAATTCCAAAAAAATAAATAAATAAAACAATGTCACAGCAACATAATAAATAAAAGTAAATTAAAATAAATATTTCAACTTTAATGCACACTCGTTAAACTTGGAATAAATTGTTAAATGAATAGGCATAACAAATAATAAAACTAGTATCACAACAGCTAGAGTAAAAAAAAATTAAAATCAAATATTTAGGTTGCTGCGTTTTTTGTATAAAAATTAACAATGAAAATCAATGCTCTCTAAACATTCAAAGTATTTAAGAAACGAAGTAATTAACAACTGCAATTAGAAAAATGTAAAACTTCTCAGAGGAATAAATTTTTGTTGTCAAACCAGCGACAGGCAAAGCAACTTGTAATTTAAAAAATGCTCATATTTTAAGTGTATTGAGGATGAATGTTTACTCTTAAATTCATAAGAAAAGTAAAGAATTATAAATTTGAATCAATATTTAAACTAGATTTGGTTCATAATCATACAATGAAAACCCAAAAAATCACAGACATACTTTAAGAGAGTAGATGACTCTTAAACAGATGAGCACAACTTTAAATGTGTTTTTTTAATTCCTTTTATTAATTCTTCTATTATTTCTTGCAGGACTTTTTTTTTTATTTTAATGCCAATTAATTTTGAATGAAACATTCACTTAATGTATCACTATGATGCTTGGGAAACTTGTTTCTTTAAATTTATAATGTAAATTAAGTATAAAATCTAATATCCTTAATTTCCTGGTTTAAAATAAATGTCAAACTAATAGAGTATAATTTAAAGAGTAATTGATTCAAATCGCTTTTATGATATTTTATAAATCAGAGCAGGATAACAAATTATCATTAAGGAAAAAAATTTTTTTTTATTAATATTGAATAAGAGACATACATTTTAGTTTCTCTTATTAAATTGGGATATATGACAAAGTATTTTACAGTTTTTATCGCTAGGAATATTTCAATCAAGCATTTAAATAATTAACGTTAAGATCAAACAAATTAGGTGAAAAATTATACAGTTTGGTTTACTTGATGCTCCATGATGACTTTTAACATATAAAAACCAATTGGACCAGGACCTTAAGTGCTGGTCCAATTGGTAAAGTGAATTTCAAATTTCTATAATCATCTATTACCCTAAGTAAGAAGTAAATTCATGAACTATTCATTGGAAGACAAGAACACTGATAATTTAAGTACTAGCTAAGCAGATTACACAGCGTCTTCAAGAAATACAATTTCAATTAGTTATAATATCTCAAGAAATTTAATTAATATTAAGACATGAAAAGTATAATACATTGTGCCACTTCCTGACACATCTTTTTCTAAATTTCATACTTTTTAAGTAAATGAATAATAATTAGAAGTTCAACACAAGTTGTAATTACAAAACTTGAATACTGATAATCATAGAACATAGCAAAAATAAACAGCTTTTAATACAGAAATATATACATGAGAAATACCAACCTTTTTCTTGGCCTTAATACATCTTTCAGCCACCATCTCTTTATATCGCTTACCCTTGCAAGATCTTTGGGGTTTCAAATTATCTTGATGAATAGGATCAGTCTCTGGAAATAAATTTATTAAAACATGTTAAATAGATCTATTATATTTATCATAATAATTTTTCTATAATTTTATTTTTTATAATTTTTACAAATAATTTACTAATAAAATAGTATGTGTTAATGATAAGTTATTTTAGAAAAAAAAATATTTTAATAAACAAAGAAGTTACACATACCCATTTTAACTTCTGCTTTAGAAGCAGATTCCTGTTCACAACTTGAAGTGGCAACAGGAACATTAGCCACAGTGGCTTTTACTTTCAATGGTTTTGGGAGAAAAGTATGAGCTGAGAACGTAAGATCACCTTTACTATTTGGAGTTAAGCTCAATGGTGTAGTGGACAATGTACCAGACTTTATATCCATGACACCTATTGAATTAATCACACATTTATTTCAATAACACTTTAATGTGTTTACAAAATTAAACTCATCCTAATATATATGTAAGATTTAGCCAGACCTCATTATAATATGCAAGTAAGTCCTTTCCCATTTAAAAGTATCATCAAATGAGTGTTAACCCAATGAAGTAACATACAAAATTTTCATTAAAAAATACCATATGTTTGTATTTTTTAATCCAACTTTTCTATAATTTCTAAACTAAATGCTTTTTAAATAAGGCAAGCCTAAATTAAAATCCTAACTAAACTAAAATAAAATAATTTAAGCAAATAAATTTTATATACACTATTTTATATTTTCTTTTTATTAATTGTACTTAATTAAAATATGAAAGGGGTTAGCGATAAACTTTTAATATATTTAAATAAAATAATTAGCATTTTAAAATTAAAATGCTGACTATTACATGCTCTTTAAAAGGGGTATAGGCAATAGATTAGACAAGTCTTGAGAATAAAACCCACTGATCCTACAAGAATATTGCTTATGCGAGGACATGTTGGATGCAGAAAGAGAGGCTAACCTAAAACTTGTAAGCAGATGATCATAAATGAAAGAAAAAACTTTGGCTGGGCGAATTGAAGACTGACAGCGAAGCAGACCAGAAACAGAGAAGGTGGTAAAAAACGAATGGTCGTGTGTGTCACGAGGGATGATGAGTTAATAGGTAAGATAAATTAATTTGCATCCTTGGGAAAAAATAAAAACAAGTAAGAATGTAAACAATCTCATTTCTCTTGTTTTATTTCATAAATAGAAAAGATATTTTAAATAATTATAGCTTACAGAATCCAAAGAATTAAGGCAGAATGAGTTTTTGTTCAAAATGCTTGTTTGATAGATGAATGTCAATCATAATATAACAATATAATAATAGTACAATACTAGGTTAAATATGTAATTCATGAATCTAATAGAGAAATTTGATTTCAGAAGAAGGAAAAAAAATGTTACAAAAATTTTTTGAAAAGGAAAGCTATTTCACATCACAAGTTGTTCACTGTGGGTTTAGATATAACAGAATATATCAGCTACATAATAATGAATATGGCTATTCAGTAATCCAAATGTGGTAATACTTTTATTAAACAAATAGGTTTTTTTAATTATCTATTGTACTTCAGTAAATATTAAAATAACTGATTTTCCCCCATTTAAGAACAGTTAAGATGGTCTTATGTTTTAGTCATTTAAATGAGAAAATAATTTTTAAATCTACTTCTAATATGGCTATTTTTCTGTTTTCCCTAAAATTAACAAACACAGTATGCAACAAAGTAGCAACATTAACAAAGTAGCATATGGTATAATTTAGGAAACAGAAAATATCAGGTAACTTTAGAACAAAAAAGGCAGTATAATTCATTTGGTAAAAAATATTAATTGAAATATCTGAGAATGGAAAATCTAAGAATAAAAAATTGCAGAAGAATAATTACCAGCATAAAACTGGGGAGACTGACTCCGAGTGTGAGGGCTTTTAGCAGGTGCTATAGATGTTCTTGGACTTGCAGCTGGTGAAGCAGAAGCCACAAGTGCTACAGGTGACGATTTCACTTGATTTACAGTGACAAATGAAGTTGGATCTAAAAAAAAAAAAATCACTGAGAGCTCAATAGTTTAAATAAATTAAATAAGAAGAAGTTCCCTTAATACTTTTCAGTTAAAGTATTTGGTGACTTCAAATAAATATTTTACAAATAGCTATTTAAATACCTTATTTTATATAGCTAAATCATTTTCTAGTAAAGAAAAGCTATTTAATAAATACGACAAAAATTATAGTTAAAGAAAGCTTTTTGATAAACCATAAAATTTATAAAAGGCTTATTTTGCTTATTTTACAATATATACTAAAATAATATTCAACTAAGAATGACAAGAAAAGTGATTTCTTAATAGCTTACAATTGACATTAGTGCGAGAGTGATATATTATTTTATCCTACACAAATAACGAAGTGAATTAGAATCCTACGAGTGGCTCAAAAATGAAAATACGAATAAAAACTTGCATATGATACAAAATGTATTCCTTAATTTTTATAAAATTTATACATTAAACTGAGGGGAAACAATTGGAAAATTTTTAAAACAATAACTTACGATAGATATTGATTAAAAGAACAAGAATATAAATAAGCAGAAAACTTTTAGTAATAATCCCCAATTTTTTTTACATTTTTTTACATAATATTAAATAATTCTTCAGTTTCAATTTATACTGAGAAAAATATGAAATTGTACCCTTTTGAGCTGCCACAGCTACACAAGGTTGCAGTTGTATTAAGGTTCCTTGAATATTAGGGCTTAAATCAGAAGGTACAAGGGAAACTGGATGTGAAGTTAATGAAGCTGGAGAGCCTGGAGATGTAGCTTGTTTTCTAAATAAATGTCAATATATAAATTAAATATTTTGTTTAAAATAATAATAAATGTTAAAGTAAATAAAATCAAAATATTTCTTAAAAAAGGGTCATCAAAGTGGCGAATAGTATAATAATTAGAGGTCAATCTGATCTATGTGAATATTAAAATTCCATAAACAAATACCAATATCTGCCAAACTTTATGAAAATAATGAATATTGTTTGCTAAACTTTACTATCACACACCAAAATATGAATGTTTGACAAGAGAAACATTTTTACAATAACTTATTGAATTGTTTGAAACAGCTACAGAATTCTCATAGAAATTAATCAAGCCTTAATTGATGAAATGAAAAATAAATTAATTAAATATTTGAAATGTATTCATAAAGTTTAATAATGTTCAAAGATATCTCCAAAGAAAGAAATCCCATTAATGTCAGACTTCTTGATGTTATAACTTCAAGGCATTAAAGGAAAGCTGACATCTACCGAATATCTATTTTGTCTCATTAAAAAAAACTTATACTGAATAAAAGCATATATTATGATACATAACACATTTATTAACAAGAACAAAACATAACAATACAAATTACATTAAGTAGAGAGAGCCACAAAAAATGGAGACATTTAATTTACAAGCATTAAATGGCATCATCCTCAAGTTATTCCTAATTAGACGGAAGCACCTTGCATTTGCTACAATTAATTCAACATACAATTATCTAAAGCTTTCAAGTTAAATTAATAAAGTTTGCATTGCTACATAAAGCTGTTCAATAATTTTCAAATTTAAAATAATTGGATTTAACCAGTGAAGAATTGGAAATACTCTAATCATCTTACAAAATTATGTAATCATTTTTAAATATAATTTAGACATTGAAAATATGCATACTCAAGAATGAATAATTATACCACTTTTTGCTCTGGTTTAAAATATTGGCAATCATGAACAACATGAAGTCTCAATGTTAATTAACTTTGAGAGAACTTTCTAGTTATTTTTAATTTTAGACAAACATAAATATTCTGAAAAAATATCCCAAACTCATATATTGTTAAATTTGTCTTCAATCATTTTAATTCTATCTTAACTAAGCAGAGAAATAAATTGAATGTGAAATTCTGAGACGATTTTAAGATTGCAACTAGTGAATTCTGGTTTAAATATTGTTAACCTAGCTAAATGTCATTAAGCACATTCTTTTCATTGAATTATTGACAAACATAATTTTGGCAAAATAAATCATATAAGAAACATGTAATTTTGTTATTTTCTTATCATTTTTTTATATTGAAGGTCAATAAGAGAAATATATTTTTAGAAGGGTTGGTCAAAAAGTTCTGACAACCCTAGTTTTAAAAAGTAATAATATATGAATTTTCTTGTGAAGGAAATTTTTAATTTCAAAAATACAAGAAACACTTTTAAGAAACAAAAATTATCATAGAATTATTTCAAGAATACTTGCTTTTAATGTCTATCTAATCTCAAGAAAAGAAAAATAATATTTATATAATAATCTTCAAACTGTTCCAAAACAGTTTAAAGAAAATTACACATTTTTAAGCCTTTTATTTCTTATAATTTAGTTTCAAGTCATTAATTTTTATTATTGTTCATACTATAATGAACTTAAATGCTTACAAAATGTTACCACATAGTTTTTCCATTAATTTGATCTTGAGCTATCACATATATTTTATTTACCATGTACAAAAATGATTCATTAACATAATATAAGATAAGAATTTTTACAAATACAAAAAAAAATACCTTGTAGATGGCAAAATAAGTCGCTGGGTAGTTGCAGAAGGAGAAGTTAAAGTGTATGTTTGTGTCACATTATTCAAGTGTAAGCGAGAGTTCTCAACAATGGGACTGACTGCTGGTGTAATAGTCAATACTTGTGAAGTACCAACTTGCGGATTTGAAGTTTGTTTGTTAACAATAACACCTTGAACACAAGCACTTGTATTTTTGGGAGAAACCAGGGAGCTAAAATATAATTCATTGTTTTTAAGTCACTTTAAAACAATTTAAGAAATAGCAGTTACAATCAATGCATTTACTTGAATAGAACTTTTCCATTCAGCAATCAGGTTATCAAATAACATCATGCAATAACATTAAAAAAATTATGCTGAAAACAATACAAATGTTGTAAAAAAAGAATATTTTTCATTTTTGAATGATTAAAAATAAAGGCTATTTAGCTACTTTTCAACATCCACATTTTTTCACCTAAAACAATGTTTTTAAATATAACATTATTTATAAAAATATAAACTGAAAAAGTAATAACTAAGTTAACTGTAATAAAACAAGTTTGAAAAATTAATAAAACGAATTGTTGTTAACAATCAGAAAAATCATTAAATACTTTTACAAGAGCCTTAAAGAAGTTAGTGTAAGGATTACACATATTTGGTACAGCATTTCACAACTCAAATTATACCAATTATTTGGCAATTTGATACAATAATTTTTAATTAATTTTAGGTAAAAAAAATCTGATGAACTATAAATTAAGAACTGAAATGTATTTTGACACATCTTACTATCATGAAAAAATTGAATGTACTTAAATAGTATAGAATGGTATGAATTTTACACCTTTAAAAGATAGAAAAAATGCAATTTTTTTTTCAGTTTTATTTCACATTTATCATACAACTATTCTCTTTTTTTAATTTTATGTAAAAAAAATAAAGTAATATTTTTTGATAAAAATATAGATGTCAACAACATATACCTATGTGTGAGTGTGATACATTTATATTTTACAAATAAATAAAATTAAAAATTGTAGGCTTAGAAAATGTACTTACTTTCCATGACCATTGGTTAAATATTTAGTATTACTTCCAGCCATTCCAGCAGGGATGCCACTAGCATGTGTTGTAGGAGTTCCCAACTGAATACTACCCTGAGCAGGAACTGCCATTTGGACCATTCCTAAATGAAAATTTTAAAATCTTTTATTTTTAATTAAAACCAAACATTATTAACAACTTACTAAATAATTTGCAAATTGGTTGACAGTTCCTTTGTAATATTTACAGCAAAATAAAATGATATTTGGGTTATATTTATTTTTAATTACAAAGTTTATTTATTAATTGACGGTTCAATTGAAAAATTAATTTTGAAATTAAAAATAAATTAATTAATTTAATAAACTGAACCAAAATTTAACTTTTCAAATCAATTTAATAAAAAGTGATTAAGAAATGCTTATACCAAGAATATTTTTAAAAAATGGCTTGCACTTTGTAAAATGTGCACTTTTTTTGAAGATTATAAATAGGTGGTGTAAAAATTATTAAAGGAAAAAATTCATCAAAAGATCAAAACATTCATCTGATGCAACAAGTCCAGGAATAATTAATATTATAAACAAAATAATTTTACGCCACCCAACCTGTCTAGTGTCTAGCATAACTGATTACGGATGGGGAGGACCTGGGTTCGAGTCCTGGCTCGGGCATGGATGTACTTTCTCTTTCTTTCTGTGTTTCTTGTCCTCTCCTCAGATGATGGATGAATGTGGCCCGCCCTATAAACAGGTTTGTGGTGGTGTGGCGTGGGCTCGTACCTCTGTGATTTGGTTCACAGGTGCCCACTGGGTAACGATAAAAAGAGTAGCAGTTTCCGGCCTTGTTGCGGCTAATGGGCTAATGTACTATACTTGCTCAAGGGTTCCCACCATTAGAAGCAAATAATAATAATAATAATAATTTTACTAGATAAAGATGTCATTCATAAAAAATTCAGATTTTTAAAGATAATTAATGGAAACTTTGAAACAATTAGCAACAGTGATTCGGCAGCAAAGAGTGATTTATTCACTAAAAGATAATGATATATTCTTGACCAAACCAAAGATCTGTCTTATACACTGGTGGCAACTGGACATATAAAATAGGTTGTGGCTGCAATACCCTCCATAGAAAATGATACTTCTGAAAGTCTAGCCAAGGAGGTCCTATACCTAGGAGAAAGGCAGGTTATAGTGGTCTTCTGCTTGGTGCCTATTGTCTAAATTATGAAGAGCCAACCTGCTTCAGATGGTATGCAATGTGAGATCCCCACAGTAAAAGTTGCTAAAAATTATGGTAAAACCTGTGCCAAAGATCCTTAAATCAAGCTGGACAAAATCCCAATTGACTAGGCATTAACAGAAAAAAATGAAAAAAGAATTATGATGGAAGTCATATAGCTAAATTGTTTTTTTTTTTTTTTCATAGTGAATAACAAACATCCACAAGAGCTAAATGTCTTTAATTTTTTTTTTGAAATTACAAAACATTTTAACATTGTTCTCATCATACAGATCTGCCTCTTCTCTCAGCTTCTGCAGACTAATTTTTTCACTGCATACTAAATATTTGATGCAAAAAAAAAATTATAATGGCAATTTAGATTAACGTTTTCCAATGGCTTTATAAAAAAGCAGGAAAACATTTGTTTAAACAAACCATTTTTTAAAGCTGGTTTTAATAAATGAAAATGTATATTAATGTAGAATAAATTGTTTTGAAAAGAACTTGAAACTTATATATTAAATGACAAAATTTTTAAACACTCTATAAATTTAATAGCTGAAAGTATTTGGAAAACTGCATTAGTTGTAAACAATAATCCTATAGATAAGCAATGCTGGAACACGATGAATAAATACATTGAAGTGTCATTGAATTAGGGATACCTACCTAGTAAGGACTTGGATCTCCTCTGACCTTGATAAGGACTGTTATACAACAGGACATAAATTGAACATGTTTCTGAAAACATTCCACAGAAATAGCTTGCCAAATATTGTCTAAAGCTGACCATAACTGAGCAAGGTTTGTTGGTGCTGTATGATGGTCTTTCACACATCATCGCACCAATGAACTTTACATCAAACAATTAACTGTTCCAAAATATCCCTTGAAAAATGCTCAAGATGATTTAAGTCTGGGGTTCTAGGTGGCCAATTTATGGCAGAAAATTCAGAAGAATGCTCATCTACCAGCCAGTAGCCAACCAAGACTTTGTGAGAGGTACAGTTGACTTGCTGGAAAACTTCATTGCCATATGAATAAAAGAACAGCTTAAATGGATGGAGGTGATCACCCAGCAACTCTACATACCAAATTGCATTGAGGAAGATTGATCCACCCACCAAAGATCCCAAAAATTGACAAGAAAAAACACACCAGAGCATGATTGAGCCACGATGTCTTTGTATAGTTCCTACTTGGCATACAGGATCCATGGCTTCATGAGACTGATGTCATATTCTTAGCTTCCCATCAACATAAAAAGGTCAGAATCAAGACTTATCATTCCATGCTACACATTTCTTGTCCTCTACACTTATTGTCTGTGCTCTCTTGCCCAGGCAAGACATACAACAATGGTACTCTCATATAGGTCAGCGGCTACCAAAACCCATACAGTGAAGCGATTTGCATAGTCCTTTTATTGACTGTACAACTAGGTGATAATTTGAGCTAATGTTAGGTTTCACTGGTTATGTACAATGCATCTCTCCCCACACATTGTCAAGGCGAATTGTACTTCGCAATTTGATAGATCGCTAGTCTTTTGTCCACAATCAATGTATTCTTGGTATACTCTTGACACTGTCGATCTTGAAAATCCTAGCTGCCTGATGATTTCAGAAATTGAACAACCTATGCACAAGGCATCAATGATTTGTCCATGATCTCTAAATCATCTAAATCAAACAGTTTAACTATACTGCCAATTCCAACAACTAACTCAGAACAGTCACAGTACGCACTACATATGCAATTACCATGCCTCCACTTGCACATAAATGATGCACAATGCTACATAATATATGTGGCCCTTGCTATCCCTAATTAAGTGACACTCCAGTGTATATAGCTCAAACAAAACAGAAAAACAAGATAATTTATCAGTATTAACAATCAAAATTAAAGATACTTTGAAATCCTTTTTCATTTTAACTATAATTATTTTAATTTTTAAGGTAATCTATTTTTTCATGCAAACTTACCCTTCATGTTAGGTGATTGCAATGTAAGTGATGGAAGTAAATATTGCACTTGTGTTCCAGACCTAGATATCAATTGTGGTGAGAGATGAAATTGTCCAGGTGAAGTTGGGCTGGGTAGTATTCCTTGTGTGGACACTTGACCACTTGTTTTTAAAACTAAATTTGCTAAAACAGTAGTAGGTGTTATTTGTGAAACAGGAGTTGAAGGAGTATGAGGATTAGATTGAACACCATTTTGTTTAGAGACTGGAATGACCAAGTTTTTTAAAGTAGCTGTCAAATATTCTGGAGAACTCTGTGCAGGAGAAACTCGTGGAGAATGAGCTGAATTCTTAGATATTGGAGGACTTAAAATAGCCATGCTATAATGAGTTGCTCCAAGGGATCCATTAGACACTAGAAATCCTTGAGATGTCTGAATCAAGGATCCAGATATAGGTGATAATTGCACCTTTGATTTTTCAGCCTGAACAGGAATGGCACAGTTAGGAACTTGCAATGTTTGCAATTGTCGTGTGATACCAGATGATTGTGGAGATATACTCTTTGCATAACTTGTTTGGACAGTATGCACAACTGTTGTAACTGGATTTGGCAAATGATTAACATTTATGGAAGGGATAGAAAGAGGAGGTGGCAGAGCACTACCTCTGGATAATTTTTGTACAGTCTTCTGCACTTTGGACTTAGTTGAATCAGAAAGAGACAATGATTGATCAAATCCAACAAGTTTTTGATTGTGAATAGTTTGAGCTTGGACATCACTGCTTTCAAGTTCCTGCACTGGTATGGTTTTGGGAAGCAGTACTGGCATGTCAGGGGATTCTGATACCCTATCATGAATACCTTTTTCTGATGTAACTATTATTGATGGTTTAGAACTTTCAACTGGAAAAGAAGTAAATGCATCAGTGGAATGAACTTTAGGAGAATGAACATCTTTAAAAACTGCACCGGTGGGCTGAAAGTTTGATCCAGTTGGTAAGGGTCTTAAAAAGGGTCCATTAACAGAATTGTTGGGAGAGTGAGTGCTATCAACACTATTAGCAAATGGAACTTGAGAATTAGAACAAGGGTGGGCTTTTATTGGTTTAGGACGGTGGGTGACTTCAACAGAATGGTGGAGTTTCATCACAGGAGAAAAACGCTGCTGGGGGAAGGCTTTGTTTTCCAAAAGAGATTCATCATCAGACTGGCTTTCAGTATCACTTTCAGTAACTTTTTCTTTGCATTTTAAATCCATTGGGGGCTCTTCATTACAAGAAGTTGGTTTCTCTGTAGCTTAAAAAAAATAAAATAATGGTTCATTTATACAAAATTAAAGCATACAAAAAGAATTAAAATAAATGAATTGAATACTATCAAAATTACAATTATCATATATATTCTTAATTTAAAAATGAAGACTATGTACATGAATAAAATTTTGCAAAAGAAATTTAATTTAAATATATTTAAACCAAATAACTGCAAAGCTTTTCCTTTTCTGGAAAAGCTTAGCATTAAGATTCATAAAGATCATAAAAATTTTCAATTCATTTATAAAAAGAAATAAAATTTTATGAAAACTATAAATTTTTTAAACATTTCACCAAATATAGAAGTATATGAGATTTAGTAGTCAAAAAAATTAGTAGTAAAGCACTTTTTCCAAAACAGGTGTGTCAGAAATCATTATAAAATTACACAATGATTGATAGCATATGTGTGATTTTCTTTCCTTGTAGAATCTCATAAAAAATTATTTCACTTACAATAAAAAAATGGAGAATAGTTTAATTATAAAGATAATGAGAATTTTAAAAAATTTTGAATGGAATTCTTTCAGTTACATTATGATAAAGAATTTTAGAACATGCAGAAAACAAATGTCATCAGTTGCTTTATCAGTAATACTTGTTTTAAATGGATATAGTGATATTTGTTACATGTGTATTCAAAAATCCATTTTCATGTTTCATAACAGAAAAATTTTCTTTTACTTTATAAAAAAATAAATGTATATATTTTTCTTTATGAATTTGTTAAAAAAATATAAACAAATGTATATACTTTTCTTTATTAAATTATTATAGTATTTGTTGAAGGACAAAAAAAAAACAAATCTTAATATTTTTTAAATTGAAGTATCAATGGAAATTATCTGATACTTTGTTATATTAAATATAATTTAAATAATGTTAAATTCAATTTAAAGATTATTTATAAGCTTTTTGATTCAAGATATTATACAATATTTGATTTCTTATAAAACAGTGGACAGTATTAATTTTGATGATTAATATTTTAATTCTGAAAAACAAACACAAGTATATAATCTTGATTTTCATTATTGATAGAAATGTTTTTACTTTTTCAAGTTATAAAACTAATGATACACTTTTCTGACAAAGCTTAAAAGAGAGAGGGGGGGATAATATAATACTATTTAACTGAGAAATCTAAATTCAACAAATATTAACCAACAATTACTTTTTTTAAGTCAAATTAAAATAAGCAAATAGCTTGCAATTACTTCAAACTTAATATAAAGATTTAATAAACTAAATCAAATTGTTTGGCATTTTATTGAGTTAAATTTTTAATAAATTTTCATTATTATTTCTTTCACAAGCACACACAATTCAAATAATATAAAAAAAAGGTCGTAATATGTTATTTGTATTCAAATGGAAATTAAATCATTATAAATAAACTTTAGAACATAAATTTGAATGATTTTTTTATAAGTAAAAATGAATAATGAAATTTATAGGATTTACATACATTAAATTAATTTTTTTATATAACTGAGTATAAGTATATGTTATTCAGAATACCTTCTTTACAGAAACATTTTTACAAATATATTTACATTAAATTCTTAATTGTAATATCAAAAATTAAAGTTAACAATAACTATTTTTCACAATCTTTTCCCCAAAATTGATTTAAAAATAAAAACTTTAAGAAACTAAAATTTAAATAAAGATTTAAAATCATATATATTCAGAAATTCAATAACTACATAACAGTGAAAATAACTGCTTACAGTTTCTTTAAAAATAATAAATATAAGTGCAATTTACCACTATTAGTTTCTTCTTCACAAATCACCATTCTTTCATCGTCACTAGTATCAGAATCCCCTCTTGCATTCTCCCTGTCTGATTCTCGGGCTAAATTTGAGTTTCTCTTTTTAGATTTTTCCTTTACATTCTGAGAAATTTTGTTTGCCGAATCACTGGCTGATAAATCTTCTGCATCATTTGAGGCTGTTTTTTCACAACTACCATCAGATGAGTTAGTAAGCAAGCTAGCATGCCATGGATCAGGTAACTGGGAAAGTGATCTAGATCTTGGTCGTTTCTAAAGTTTTGAAAGTAAATTAAACAAAATTTCAACGTTTCAAACATTAACAATCATAAGAAATAATAGAAATTAATCCTCAAAATATAGTATGTGATAAAAATAATACATTCTTAAAATTTTACATATACCAAATAATCTAAATATCACTATGAACTATTTATTAAACCAATCAATTTTAATAATGCATATACTGAAATATAATTTAAAAAGTCAAAATGTTTACTTAAATATATTTATCAGCATTACTTTTCAATGCAACATACATTAAAATTTAGCTAAAAAGAGGTTGAATGTTTTTGTTTTGTCCAAAAATATCCATGGCTCAAGATATAAATCACTTAAAGACGGAACCCAGATCAATTTCACACAGGCAATATTTGGCAAAATTTTAGTCAATCTTTAGACTTTTTCAAGATATTTTTATATGGTTTGTTTTATTTAAAGATAAATATTTTACTGATAATTTTGTTTCTTTTCATAAGAAAACATTTGCTCTCTTTTGCTGTAACTTTGGCATTTGTTTTTGAAAAATTAAAAATCAGCTCAACTTTCACAATTATATTAAAAAAAAATTAAAATAGTTTCATAGATTTTTTTTTTTTTTTTTTTACACATTTTAAAAGATATTATTTTGAAATTAATTATACCTACGCTTCCAAAATATTTATAATGCTTTGGAGAAGCTTGAATTTAGGATTTAATAAACAGTATAATTTTTAAATTCCATACATAAATTAGAATTACATACAAAAACAAGCAAATGCAACCATGTAGCAAATTTCTCAAAAACATAATGGAATAAAATGATAAAACAAAAGAATATAAAGTGTGCTATGCTAGAAATTACAACTAAATAACTTATTATAATGTGACATTATAAGAATTTCAGTACATAAGAAGAAGGGCAAATTTAGCACACAATCAGTTTAAAAGGTACCTTTTCTAAAGGTAAATTTTCTAAAGGTAAGTGGTGTAATTTTATAAGTTTGGCCAAGTGGGATACATACATTTATTCTTTCTTATAAATGCTGTGATAAATCTATTAAAAAAATATTGCTTAAAAATTAAAGTCATTTCCATGACATTGTTTCAAATTTTTGGAAATGTGTAAAAAAATCTCTTTGTTATCCTTAACAATTACTTAAACATGCAATACACAACAATTTATAAGTGAAAAATAACATTATGGAAGGTGATGAAAACTCAAACTATCTATACTAAATGGAAGACTGAAAAAATATTTGTGTGAATATTTTAAGCTAATGATATGTAATAATACACTATATTAAAAAAAGAACCTATTAAATTTTACAGAATATGTTAATGATGAGAAAATAGAATTGAAAAATTTTAACTAATCATTTTATATTGATTATTTTTGTTCTGATCTTAATTTTGAATTATCTTTTGAATATTTTTACTTATATTACTTATTAAAATTTTATTTGTACAATGAAATGGAAAAATTTATTTTAATAATTTAATCGCTAGTATTCTACAAGATTTCAGATAATTTTTATAACTTATCAAAAGTATATTGACTATTTACTAACACCTTTGAACATATCGTAAGTTTCCATTAAAACAAATATTGGTTAAATGTGTGTGTGCGTGCGTGCATGTTTTTTTTAAATGGAAAATTTTAATCACTAACATCAAACTTTAGAACAATTTTACACATATTTAAAAAAATTTTAAAATATGCTCATAAATAATACATTACATTCTTATTTGTTTGTAATGATTAATACAGCAAATGCACAGCTAAAAAAAATTGGGAAAAAAGGTTCATCAATAGTAAATTAAATAAACATTAAATGAAAGATATATTGAAGAACTAGTTATGCATATGAAAAAAGCAGCTTTCTTTTAATATACAGTAGCAATATATCATATTTCTGTACTTTCTGCAGTTGTAGTTACTTTTAAATTATTTTCTAATTACAAAATGAAACAATTAAAAAGATTACTTTTGTGTGATTAAATAAATTTTAATAGATATTAAAAACAAATAACTTGGGATACATATTTACAATTATCTGGTAACTCTATAAAACCTGGTATTCTTCTAATTTTGCTTAAAAACTAAAGAAGCATATATTTATAAAAAGTTGTATAAATCAAGAAAATCAAATTTTTCTGTATTTCATTATATAATATTAAGAGTTTATTGAAAAAAATTTGGTTCATTCATATATGCCATAATTGAAATATCTTTACCTCAAAATTGAATTTCTTGGAGGACTTAGAAATTAATTCATCATTTTTCTTAGAAGCAGATGGAAACGGCAACAAAAAATCATCAGAAATTGACACCTTTTCACCTATAATTACATATTTTTATAATAAAAAAACATACACTTTTATATCCTGTAAAGCTGATATTAAAAAAAGGGAAGTCATCACATAATATTTTCAAATGCATACAAGAAAGTTTTTAATCACATAAGCTCTTTAAAAATATTAATGTATTTATAATATCTTTATTGTTTTCACCATGTACATTTTTGTATTTACATATTAAAATTCAGCATTTTAAATATTGCTATTTTAAAATATACAATAAAATAAAATTAAATGCATTAAAAAATTAAGCAAAATAAACGTTGCAAGTCACACATTCGCATGGTTGTGAATTGGTTAAAAGTATCAAAATATGGTGATTAATCCAAAGCATTTATCAACAATGGTAGTTCTGTATTAAATAAGTTTGATAACACTATATTTATATTATTTACACTAATTGTTGAAATTTTAAGAAAGTTTTTCATAAAACTGAGGAAGATAACTGTTGATTCATAAAAAATATTTTACCAAATCTTCTAGTTGAACAGTAGTTTCAGCTTTTAAATAGCTTGTGAGGATTGCCATAAAAAAGACAAAACAAACAATTTCTATCTGCTTACAAAATACCTCTACATCTTGTCTAATAATATTATAAAAATCATGAAGGCATGCATGAAAATCCTGTAAGAATCAAAGATAAATCAGAGGGCTCAGAATTTTTATTGGAATTTTACTAGTTGGTGACCGATTAAAACTTACCTTGAACTCTTGAAATATGCATTTATCTAAGCTTTATTTCTATTTGGAAAATATTTGAATAAAATGTTCATACATATATAGATTCATAAACTTGTACGAACATTACCGTTTTCAATATACAGCAAAATCTGATATTAATTAATTCTACTGCAATACAATATAAAATTATAATACAGCTCCAAATTATGTTTAACAGATTAATTTTAAATAAAGTATTATTTAAAATACATTACTATAAGTTTTATGAAGTGGATATGCACATTTTCATATGACTTAATAAGTAATTGCGAATGTTGCATGCCAGATCAACATATTTCATGTATCTAACAACCTATCAAACTTTTAAATACAACATATATTATTTGAATAAAATAAACCTTTAACATTTTTAATTATAAAACTACAGTACTGGAATAGTATATATGAACCTGTTGGAATAGACGGTGTTAAAGGCTCATCATTTCCAAGTGGTTTTTGAGTGTCTTTAGGAACTGAACTAGTACTGGATTTTTTTCTATCACGACTACACCACTTCCAATTAGGATAAGCTTTAAAATGGGCTTCTTTCACCTAAAATTAAAAAGTAAGAAATTAAATGAAATATCACATTGCAGATCTTTTAGAAGCAATTACCAATCCATTTATATCAACAAAAATACCAGTTTCAACTTTTTTTAGAAATATTTTTACAGGAAAAAAATTATTGTAATCTTGTTAACAAAATGAAACATAATAATAGCATTTTATCTTATGGATACACATAAATAAATTAAGTTATTAGTGTTTTTAAAGTTATAAAGATTAAAAATATATTAGCAATTTACTTATTATCTTTAAGCAAAGCATCAGCTTCAACTTTAAATTGTTAATTTTACTCTATAAGATAAATTTGGTTTATTTATTGCTCAACAGTCATTTTCTGCACATAAGATCTAATCTATAAGATAAGAGCTAATGAATAATATTTTCAAAAATATCTCCAAATTTTTTTAAGGATATGATACAGATAAATATAGGGCTAACCATGATACGAACATTTTAAGAAAACCTTTTATACATGTATGATAGAATTTAATATAGATAATAGGCTATATTCATCTATCTTCAGAGTTGCAATTTAAAATAAATTTGTCTTAAAATTATTAAAATTAAATAAATTAACAATCTTACAACTCTATTCTCTATTTTATACTCTTAAATTTTTATCCAATATTTCAATTAAAAGAAAGCAAAATAAGTTTAAAGGTAAATACTCATAAATTATTCTACAGTTAAACATACCTCATATGCAAGATCATGATATTTCTGTTTTCTTTCAGGTTCTAAAGCATACCACCATTCACCAAGAATTTTACTAACTGTTCGATTGTCCTGATTTGGATGACGTTGATGAACAAGGGCACGATGACGTTTACTAAATATCATGAAAGCATTCATGGGTCTTCGTATATGATCTTTCTCCCGACTAACAGGCTACAACAATAAAGATGGGATTTTACATATAAATATATACACATTATGTAACATCATAAAATAAATATAATGTATAAATTAAAACTTATATTATCATACAATAATTTAGTCTAAATACTAATTAAAAGATTTTTAGAGTATATACATATATGTATATAACATCAATGATATGCCGCCCAACCTGTCTAGTGGTTAGCGTAGCTGACTACAGATGGGTGGGACCTGGGTTCAAATCCTGGCTCGGGCATGGATGTACTTTCTCTCTCTTTCTTGTCTTTGTCCTTTCTTTGTATGTGAATGGTTGCCTACCCTATAAATGGGTACCTATGGCATGTGTGTACTGAGGAAGTCGGACTCCACACCAAATATGGTTCAGTTGGAAAAGTGGAGCAGCACACCCCATATTGCTAGCCTGGCTGGTACACGACAACAACAACAACAACATCAATGATATAAATCCA
Source organism: Latrodectus geometricus (assembly GCA_026290005.1). NCBI lineage: Eukaryota > Metazoa > Arthropoda > Arachnida > Araneae > Theridiidae > Latrodectus > Latrodectus geometricus. Next base: position 822,028 of record JAPDSC010131045.1, on the reverse strand, counting down.
ACATGAATTTGACTCACCAGTCATAAAAAATTATGATAATTTAAATAACAGTAAAATTTTTATTATAAGCTAATTTTGATCAAACTGGATTTTCCATTGCTGATCATTTTTTAAAACCATGGCTTATTCAAGCAAAAGTTACAATTTAAAGTATTCTGATTAATAATCATATCAGAAATTGTTCCCAGAATGGGCTAATATACAATCCCTTTAAAGGAATACAATTTTCTCATTTATTGTGCCCCAAAAATAAAATGCGCTTTACATATGATAAAGCATACTTAATTCTAAATGTTTATGAAAAAGATTTAACATTTAAATAATTATTTTACAGCATACTGGAATTTAAGAAAATAAATCTTTTTACGCATGTTGGTGCCTATAAATTAAATGTCATATTTCTTTTATTAGAATAATTTCAATTGCTTCTATTAAAATTGGATAGTTAAAGTTACATAGATATTTATTAGTTTATTTTTTTCTACTTTTTAATCAATAATATTGAAAAAATAATTCACATCTAAAAATAATAATTATGAATTAGGTGAAATGATTTTATAAAGATGTTGATAGTTAATTGATGAAGACATCATGAAATATCAAAATTCTTGACTCAAATTATATAAAGAAAGATGTAATTTTAATTATTATCTTGTAATTGCACACTATAAGAAATAATTTCCATTACCTTTTTAGGACTTTTAAGTTCATCTTTTGATAGTGCACTCAATGATTGAGTACGACGTTTATCAGAAGACTCTTGAATGTCTGAAAGTAGATTGTCAGCAGTAGCAAAAACATCATCATCCCCCTCTTCTGGCTCAATTGGAGCTAAAACAGCAAAAAAAGTTGCATTTTAAATGGAATTATTTGGTTGATGTGAAAATAAGAAATATTTTTTTGAATATTTAAAAATAAACTGAATTTTAATGTGAGTGTATTAGAAAATAGTTGAAAATTTTGATCCATCAGCTTTAGAATAAGCCATACAAACATTAAATGTTTTTGAACATTTCATAAAATCTTAATTTAATTAAGTGTAATATTAATGGATTTTTTTAGGTTAAATACCAATATATGCAAAACAAATTGAAAGACAATGAAACATCAATTAAAATTTAGTCAGTCAAACATTTTCACAGAATATAAGCTATTATTTAAAAAATATGCATGAAAGCAAATATCTTTATGATATTTGTTTCAATGATCGTAGATTATTTCTTAATATTCTTAAAGAAAAATATATATTAAATGTATACAATCCACTTAGAATTCTTTAAGAAAAATAAATAATTATGCATTAATCTTTACACATTATATGTATTAGTATTTATACAATATAATTATTTACACATTTCTTAAAATATTATATTAATAAGTTTGCTAACTAGATGGATTGATTCATTATTTACTGCAGACACTGACTGGTAAAGATCAATCCTTATTTTGTATAAATTTAATATATAGCAAATTACCAAAAGTAAATTTTAATATCTACATAAATATTTAATTTCAAATTGACAATAGTAGAGAATTTATTAATACCACACAATCATTCATTTAATTGTTAATATTCATTTTATAAATATCATAAGAGCTCTGAACAATTATAAAAATAATCTTATTAATCTTAGGTTTTTATAAGTGGTCACTACTGTGAGATTTTTTAGTACATAAGCAGCAAGATTAAAAAATTGTGATTCTGTTATGAAGTTGCAATAATTTAGGGATAGAATATGGTTTTAATACAATTTTAAAAAAATCATAATAAAACCTTAGGAATAAAATTTGTGATTCCTAAACTTTAATTCTTTCTTAAACTTTAACTATGGTAGATAAAAACAAGTCTCTTTAAAATTAATGTCTTTTACTCTATTAATAAAATAAAATTCAAGAAATTTTACCTAATTCTTTAGTGATGGTGTCAGTAGATGGTTTAGCTTCAGAAGTGCTATTGGCAGGTGTAGAATTGTTCTTCAAAAATGGTACAAGGGAATGCCAAGGAAAAACTGGTATAGGTCTTGCATCACTCCAAGCTAAAAACAAAATTTTATATTATAAAGATATAACTACATAATAAATAAGACATTTTATTTATATGGAATTAAATCATATATTTAAAACTACATGTATGAGTGTAAAAAGTACAGAAATACACACTGCCTTTTATATTCAAAAACAATTAAAAACATTGACTAAAATAAAAATCACATAACACATCAAGCACATATCACTATATATCAAGCAAATTTTTATAAAGATTTTTTTCTAAAGATGGGAGAATTTAAGTAATAGCTGTAATGTTAAAAATAAGTTATCAGAAACTACTCATAATTGAAATCATAATTGAATTATTACTAATAAGTAAATATTACATTTCTCATTTTAAATTGAAAGTATAAAAAGTTTATTCTTTTTATCATGGAAAGTTAAAATATAACTATTAATTAATAAATTAGAACATAGAAAATTACTCTGATACAAGATAATTTTTAAATTAGTAAATTTCATTTTAAGAAATTACATTTTTTATTGATATTTTTAACTTTCAATCAGATCTAAATGTAAACTTCAATATGATTATTAAACTATATAAAATGACATTAAATTTTAGCAATTCATTTAATGTTATAAATTATAGATCAACCCTTTTTGGAAACATTCAACTTATGTCTTCAATATATAAACTAAATATGAAATCAGTTTTCCTACATCAAATCTACTTACTTATATTTTAAGTTATAAAGAATATATTTTTAAGAAAGAAAATCCCAATTTTAGATTTTAACTATCAGAAAGATTTAAAAATTAATACACAATTCATCAAGCTTCCAAATAAAAAGTTAGTAAAAAAAAATTTCAAACAATGTTTGCGTTTCTACAATGGGAAGATCTGTATCTCTAACCTTAATAATTTGAAGAACTTGATAAAGAACTTTTTGATACTCTTAAAAAAAATATGTCATAAAAAATACCCTGGCTTTATATATTTATAGAATATTGGAGTAACCCACTTATTTTGTAAAAGTATGCAAAACACTTAAATTTCAAAGAAAACAAGGGCACTGGAGGAAAAAATGTCATTCATGATCGAAACAAGAGAAAATCTAACCTTTACTTTATTTCCAGCTTGGCTTTATGAATTAATCTGCCAATGCTTTTCAAGAGATCTAGTTTTCATAAATTCGAACAACAAGTCTTATGCAAAAAATAACCTGATTTGTAGCAGTTGTCTAAATATAAAGTTCAAAACTGTAGAACTAGCAAATGAAATTCTTTAGTTTTAAATTACTTAGTTTAAATAAATATTAAGATGTAAACTGTCTTTTTGAAAATTTAGGACACCATATGGAACAAGGGGGTGAAAAATTTTACCAAGATATTGAAATGATGCAGGACTGGTGCCAAGAAAGATGGAATACATGCACATGATGAAAGAGTTTAAAAGGGACTATTCCAAAATACATTTAACGTCATTAAAAGTTTTTGAATAACTTAGTCTAGTTGATGACATTTTTCTCTGTTTTAGCATAAAATAAATAGTAAAATATAAAATATATTCCATGCTTAGTCACCATGTAGAATTAAAATTATGTTTTACACATTCACAAATTTATCCCTCAAAATATTACATCTTAAAAATTTGAAACTGTGAGGAAAAAATTAGTATGTTTGATTTCAGGATATCAAATTCATAAAAAATCAACTCCTAACATTTCAATACAAAACCACATATGGCCTATGTAATTAATAAAATAGGAGATAAGATAATAAAAACAGACTAATCACAATTTGCTTATTACATAAAAAATACAAATATTGATTATATAAAAACTTATATTGTTACAAAAAAGTGAGTAACCAAAAAATTTATAAAACAGATTGTATAAAAAATGAAAAATAATCATATACTTTTAAAATCTGAAATTGTGGAAATTTTTCGAGCACCTATAAAAAATATACAAAACTTACGATCATTGGATGTAATTTTTAAACTGGTAATTATTCCACAATTCAGAATTCTAGTAATCCTGAAACATAATGGAGTATTGATAGATAATGTCAGATATGTGTAGAGAGGGACAGCTTTTCATTTTGCACTAGAGCTAAACTATCTTATTATAAAAAGATCAAAGCACAAAAACACAAATGCAATACAAGAGCACTTTACACTCATTGAATAAAAAAGTTTTGAATGAGCCAAGAAATTACACATGAGTTTTGAAAAAAAGAAAACTAAAGTAATGTCTTTTGAAACAAAATGCTTATGAAAATAATTTTAAAGAATTTAACAAATTTGTAACTGGGTTTAACATTTCTAAAAGAATCAATAACACAATGAAATGCATATTTTAAAGTTGCTTTAGATATAAAATTTTTATTTTCAAGATAAAAAAAAAAGCATATCAATGAAAATTCCTTATTGAAATGACTGAGTGGTTCAACAAAACATGAAAAGGTAATTTATAGATTTTAAAATAACTATTGTGGTTGTATAATGAATTTGTGTATTTACAGCTAAAATTGTTAAACTATGTCAATTGTATTAATTTGGGTCGATTATTTAAAACTATCCTTAACACAGTTTTTTGAAGACTAATAGGGTTCGAATAGTTATCGTTTAATTAATTACAAAATTTATTTAATTACAATTTAAGAAGTCTTTTAGAAATAATAGGTATAAAAAAAAGAACAAATATAAATTTTTAAAGGAAATTGAAAAAAACCCTTTATTTATTATGATGAAAAATTGTATCAATTTTTTTATCTTCAAAACATTTTGTCAAATCTGATTCCAAAATATATTTTTTTTCAATGAAACAAGAGTGCCATCCTTTTATTTTCTCACCCTCTCTTTTTTTCTACTTACTTCTATATTATACCTAAGTTACAAAGAGAACAAATTTTTGTTACTCTAAAAGTAAAATTTTGGGCAAAATAATGGTCCAGTCAAAGGCCAATTTGACTGAGATCTACAGTTTAAAATAAAACCATGAAAATTCTATATCTAAGATGAGATTTAAATTCATAAACTATTAAACTAACAGCGAAAATATCAATTGTTCAGATAATTTAGTAATAGATAATGGATTTTACTTGTAATGCAAATAAATTTTTCATTTTCCTCTGTAGTGAAACACAAATAAGGTCTAATATCAATAAAAAGTTCTCCTAGAAAACAATAGGAATGTATTTTCAAATTAATAACTAAGCTGTGTGCTATTCATCAACAATGCAGCTGCTTCATTTTATAAAATAATTTATTTTAAGAATGAAAAACAAAACAGATTTAGAGTTTGCATAGGGATGGTAATTTGAAGCATTATTCATCAATGTTATATTATTTTTTTTAGAAAATAAGAAAAAATTATACCCTTCTTTAAATTTACAATTTTTTAATGAGAACTGCTTGAAACACATTTTAATTTTAAAATTTTTCAAAGAATGCAAATTTTATGAAGTTATAAAGATTATCTAAGAAATTTAATGTTAATGAGGGGAATAGGAATTTTATTTTTCTTTGCTAAAAAAATAAAAGAAAAATCCAAGATTGCTCCAAGGAAGAAAGTTTCATTTTTTCAAGGAGTGAAGAAAATCAAGAAGATTAATTCAAAAAACAAAATTTAATCTGTAAATTTGAAGATAAAAATTTGGTACAGCTTGATTTTTATAATTTCCACAATAAACGACCAAACCCATGTGAAATATTAATTTAAAAAAATAAAACATAGGGCAGTTATAAATATTTTTATTTTCAATTTCTATTTGCCAAATTTTAAGAAGCACATGATATAATATTCTTTTTCTAAATATTATTAATACTATAAAGAAATCTCAGAGAACTTATAATTTACCAAGCAGTAAAGATAGTGATTTGCTTTTTAAGGAAAAAGATATAGTACTTCATAATAGAAAGTGTCATAAAATGAAACTATATGTAATGTAAGTGTGTAAAAGTGCAATGCGAAAAGTTATAAGCAAATAAAGAACATTCAATGTGTAGTAGTCATTATAGAAGAGCTTTTCTCATAGAATTTATGTAATGAAACTCTTTATAGGAAAATTAAGTTTTTAATGGCACATTATAAGCAAATGTAAAAACATGGAAGGCACTATTCATATGCTAACAACTTTATATCCACAGAAGACCAACCTTATGCCATTCACAAGAAAAATAAAAAGGGTGGGATTCTTTATCCCAAAACTTTTTGAGGTTGAAATCAACGTTGCTTCTAAGGTGAAATTACTGGGCTTAATTCTCGAACAAAAACTCACCTGGAATAAACATGTTGACTACAAAATCAATCAGGCAAAAAAATGCATTATGACATGCAGGAGCATGCTTGATAAAAACTGGGGTCTACAGCCAAAAATGATGTTTTGGATGTACACAGCAATTGTCAGGCCTACTTTTACTTATGCGTGATATGGTGGTGTAAGGTGGAACAGAAAACTGTGAAGGACAAGCTAGGAAGTCTGCAAAGACTGGCCTGCTTGTGTACCACAGGTGCGATGTCCACAGCACCTACCAGAGCACTAGAGGCAATTCTGGACCTAACTCCACTAGATATCTTCATATGCAGCGCTGCCAGAATAACTGCATATAGACTGAAATTGCAAAATCAGTGGTGTGATAAGCCCTCTTCTGGAGGTCATACTACTATTACCAAAAAAATCAACCACCCAACTCTCCAAATGCCTTCAGACAGCATGGAAAGAACATACATGTTTTAAAGACCATTCGAGGTAGTCCTACAAGAGAAGAATGGAAAAACAGCACTATTGAAATAAAAAGCAATGATCTTATCTGGTTTACTGATGGATCAAAAAAAGGCAACCTCTCAGGGGTCTATGGCATGGCACCAAGATTCAGCCTTTATAAAGGGCTTGGGGAATATGCCACTGTCTTTCAGGCGGAGGTTCATGCTATCGCTAACAGTCTGCAGATAAATTTTAAAAAGGGCTACAGATAAATTTTAAAAAGGTAAGCATATTCTTATTTTCAGCGACAGTCAAGCTGCATTGATGGCACTCTACTCATTCCAAGTCAAATCAAAAACTGTAATGGAATGCAAAAATCTCCTTTAGGAACTGGCAAATGGGAATAAAATTATTCTTATTTGGGTGCCAGGGCATAATAGAAGGTAATGAAAGAGCTGATGAACTTGCAAAACAGGAATCCTCTTTCAATCCAATAGGAATGGAACCCTTTTGTGGGATCAACATGAAGACTACAAGGAAGGCCATTCAAAAATGGGAAAAACAGGAGATGAACAAAGTTTGGTGTGATTTTCCTGGACAGAAACATGCAAAAAGTATGATTTTCAACTCATCTGAGAAAATTGCATCTGGAATTCTTAAACTCCCAAGATTGAAGACTCAAGCAATTGTAGGCTTCATTACTGGGCACTATCATTTCAGGAAACACCTTCATACAATGGGGCTTTTTAAACAGGAACCAACTTGTAGGAAATGCCACGCAGGGGTAGAATCAGCTCATCATATCCTATATGAGTGTGATGCTCTTGCCTTTACAAGATTCACTTCTCTGGGTAATCCATATCCTAAAGAGTTACACCTAAACTCCATTGAGGGCCTATCAGACTTTATAAACAAAGTAGGTGACCCAAGACAATGGAACTAGGAAAAAATTGGGCTAGGAGCATGGTACAAAATGCAACAATGCAGAGGTGCCACATATCTGACAAGCTCAAGAAGAAGAAGAAGCAACTTTATATAGCCAATAATTTTGGTGTTGTTTCGACTATGGGAAACCATAAAAATCAGCATCAAAAGTTATTAGTTTCTGAAAACATGTTTATATAACTTTAATATTGGATTGATGAAAAGTCTAATTATTTTAGATATTTTGAGATTAGGCTGTTCATGGGATATTTGTAGGCATGATTTGATTGTTGCTCAAAATCACTTTTTGTACTCAAAAGATAATTCAACCAAGAACTATATATTTAAATGAATTTTAAACCATTATATACAAAAATGCTTGAGGCAGGAATTGAAGGATAGAGTGATGATCATTCTGCTTCAAGTTCAGTGATTTTGCTCTAGAAAGCATGGCTTTCTAGAGCAAAAGATTGTAAGTTCAAATCTAACAACATTTGAATAAAAACAACAAATTTTAAACACTAGGTTTGATTTGTTTATAACTCAATGGTCATTTATTGCACAAAAAGGCAAATTAGATTAAGACATACAGTTTAACCATCTCACAGCATACTATTATTTTATCAACATAGATTCAAAAATTGCATTTTTGTTATTTCATATTTCAAATTTACAAATATTTTAAAAGTTAAGTCATAAAAATTTTTTATAATTGTTTTTCAATGTGAAATTAGATCATAGAAAAAGGTTGTCAGATTATTGAAATTGAAGAATGATGTAAAAGCACAATTTCAAAAATTAATCTTTGCATTAAATAAAATAAAAATTTAACCAAGGTAAAACATACATACTAATAAAAATATGCAAAATCAGATTCATCACTATCCACAAAGGAATGTGAAAAATTCTCATGAGTTTTGTAATATAACCATCTCTAATGTACTTGAAATCAGAATCGGAACTACTATCAGTGTCAGAAATATTGTCAGGAATATAACTTGTGTATGTTGACGAAATACTTCCTACCAGATATCTTTGAGTTTTGAAAAGCGTACATAAAATACAACAATTTATTCTTTTCAATTTTGCAGAAATGTGGATAACTAACGGCATCTGTTAGCTCACATCTAAATAAACAATAAAATATCACAGATAAGCCAAAATAAAACCATGAATAAAGGAAGAGCAGGTTGCACAGTTGTATAAACCGCAAAAATGCATCCCCATGGTATTCACAGAATGAGTGGTGAGAGAGTTAAAGCAAATTTTGAATACTACATATACTCAAGATAAAAAAGCAAATCGAATCATGAACTGTTGAAATGAAAATCAGTGTGCTAACCATTCAGATGACAACTGGGCAATATTTGACACTATGTAACAGTACTTTAACATGAAAAGCTATTGAAAATCATTTAAATATTCACTTTATTTAGCTTTACATAGATTGTTTCATAGATAGAGGACCATATTCAAATGTTTCCTACAGAAACGAAATGCTTATTTTCCAGTACTTAACAGTGACTCTGTGCTTAACAGTGAATTTAAACCTGAGATTTCCACTCAGAAAATAACAATCCTTTCAGTGAGCCACAATGAGCCCAAAAGAGGAATGTAGGAATAAAAAAACTTTATTTGAAAATATCCATTTAAAAACATTCAAATAAATTACAATATTTTAGATTTGCAGTTGAAGTTGAAATCATACCATTCTATGTTAGCTTAATTACAGCACATGCAAGACAGAAAATATTAGAATTTATATTTATAGCAATTCAAAAATATATATCAGCATTTACAAATATTATATATATGTGTGTGTATGTATGTATATATATATATATATATATATATATATATATATATATATAT
>JAPDSC010131045.1:751242-812430 GCA_026290005.1 Latrodectus geometricus | reverse complement strand
TATATATATATATATATATATATATATATATATCAATTATCTAAATATTCCCTTACCAGAATTTTTTTCAGAGTCAGAATCCTTTTTCTCAGAAGATTCTTCATTATTAACTGGCATGAAAGGTAATAAGTGCACAGGTGTAAAAGTTTGAGAATAGTTTGCATTGGTCTCATTTTCATGTGCAGATTCTCTTGTTTCTCCAATATATTTAGCATATTCATATTCATTTTGTTTTTCTTCTTCTCTCACAGAATTTTGAACTGCATAATTAGGAAGGTAAGTATTTGATGGCCTTGATGTAATTACTGTTGGTTCTTCTGCTACATATTGACTATCACTTCTAACTAATTTTTTAACAAGAAGGAGAGTTTGAGAGTCTTGTAGTCTATGAGAAGTAGCAGATTCCTCAACAGAAGGTGCACTTTCAAGAATATTTCTTTTAGATAATGTCACAGTTCCATCCTTTGAAGCTTTCATGATCACATGTTCTTGTTTATGACTTTCAACACTAGATTGAGAATCCCTAATTAACAAAGGTCTAGGAGTGGCAGCCTGAATAACAGATAAGGTGTCAGATTGATTAGTACTCAAATGAAGAACTGAAGCTCGAGCCTCAGGTTGAACACTGAGTTCTTGAATAGTTACAGGGTGCTGAATAACTTCAGTTCGAATTGCACCTGGATGATAAACTGTATCGGTGACATTAGATGAATAAGTATTTGGCATAATACCAGAATTTGCACTCAATATCTGGGGATCTTGAGAGGACAGAGTCCAATGTGCTGTTTGCTGAGTAATGGTAGGAGAACGTTGAGGATGACCAATAGGAGTAAAATGAGTATTTGGAGTTTGGAAAGCACGAGGAGAAATAGAATTAGTAGTATTGTTAGTTGGTGAAAAAGCTGGAGTTGCAGATCTAGAGTTGCCCAAAGAAACTAACATATTAGCAGCTTCAGTTTCATCTCGATCAAAACATCTTTGTACTCTGTCTCTTTCAGAAAAAACTGGATTGGATTCACTGTCATGAGAAGACTCTTCCCATTCTAGTTCTCTACCAGTAGCAGAATCTTTAAATGTTCCTTTGCGTCGGCCAGGGAATGAAAGAGAAGGAGGACGTATATTTTTACCTCTAAGAGATAAATGTCTAGAACAATACCCTCTTCGTTGGGATTCTTTGGTACATCCTTCCTTAGAACAGAGTCTCCGCCACTGTTTTCCATTGAATTTTTTACGGATACCATTAGGAGTTGATACAATATCTCCTTTTTTATATTTTGCATTTAACATAGCTGGAGATCGTGAAGATCCAAGGCATTCAGAAGAATCAGTGCTAGCACGACTAAGGACAGTTTCACTCTTACGAGACTGAGATCTGGGAGTTAAGCTTCCTTGTGATAATGTTGAGGGTCTCTGATAGGGATAAGTAAAATAATCTTGATCAAATTTTATATTTTCTTTTTTTAAATCATCCTCAGAAGAATCTTCATCATAATGTGGACTCTTACTGAGTACTGCTTCATGAACCATCTGATCAGACACATTATGATTATATGTATTAGATATAGGCATTACTTGCATTCTGTTCGGAGATGGTGATATTGTATTATATAAATCAGAAACAGGAGCAGGCATTCGTAATGGCGGCACCAAAGTTCCAGAAAGCTCAGGTTCTAATAAATCTTGAAAGTTCTGATGATTAGTAATAACTTGAGTAAAAGCACTTGTTGGAGTTGTTGGATGATCTATAGGTGTATTAATTGTTCGCCAAGTTAAATTGTCACAAGGTTCGACCTGTTGCAAATTATTTTTAACAGATACTGAAAGTTGAGGTGGAATTGATGTACAAGGCAATAATGGTTGAGGATCCATATCAAGCTCTTCCCACCAAGGTGGCAAAAGTAGTCTCAAATTTGCTCGGGAAACCCATACATTATTTTCTTGACACCCATAATCTGGAGAATGTTCTAATTTTACATTATACTGTACTGATGGTTTTGGACTTATTGAGATTATCTCTCCAACAACAAAAACATTTTCATCTTGATTTACACGTACACAAACACATGTACCAATTTTAACTTGTCCTGGAGAAGGACTATGATCACTAATTACATCATATTTACCATTACCTAAAACATCAAATATGCACTTTGTTGATTGGTCTTTATCAAACATTACAATTATATCACAGTTATTTTTTAACTCCTTTATCACTCCAGGTAAATAAATATTATTACATTTTGCAAGAACTCTTTGTCCTTTCCAGTCTTTTAAATCAATGTCTATACTATTAGGTGATAAGAAAGGAAGTTGAAGTGGTGAAGTTTGTTGATTTGTTAACTGGGTTACAGTTCTGGTAATGACACTAGAAGGTTCAAAGGGTTTATTCATTTCAGTTGCTGGAGTCACTATATCCTCAACATCTGACGGATTAAACTTCCTTTTCTTTGGCACTTTCTTAGCTAACAATTTAAGGTTTTCTTCTTTGTTATTATTTTCAGTCAAATTTGGAAATCGAGGCTCCACTGGATGTGAAACAACCACTGCAGTCTGAATACACTCCAACTTTGGTGGAGAAGGGGAAGTTCTATTATCATGCATTTGATGAGTTTCAACAAAAGGAATTAATGATTCAACTTTATTATTATTTTGGATTACAGGAGAGTTCTTTTCCTTAACATCTATAGGAGAATTAGAAGCAGTAGAATTTGGGCGTGGGGTTGAAGCAGAATGTGTATCATTAATGGTATCTATATTTTTGTAATCAGTAGAAATCAAAGGAGTTTGGCTTCTAGTATCATCTTCACACTTTTCATCACTGTTTTCAGGATTTGCAGTTCTCTTCCTACTTCTTGTACTTCTGGCAGAAGGTGCAACAGTTTTACCAGCTACACCTCCTGCCTTTTTTTGTCTACCATCACTACGTCGATTCATTCCTGCATTTTACTTCTGATTGAAATTAAATCCAATGTTTTGCTGGAAAAAAAAATTACATAATTAAAGAAGTATAAATGTATAAAAAAATTAGTTTTTTTGAGATTGCTCAAAATTAGGACTTTCAACAATTAAAATGATACACTTTTAGTGCAACGATTTTAAAGTACTGCATATTTATAAAAACAAATTTCCTTCTTTGATCCAGATTAAAATATTAAATACAAAAATTTATAAAATAGTATAAATCTACAACATGAAAATATCTACATCTATAGAAACCTATTGCCACTATAAAACATGGGAAAAGTGCACATTTAAAATATGCTGAAATTTCCCATTAAAATAACTTTGATATGCAATTATTTTTGCAACAACCAAATTTCATCACTGAATATAACTTACTTTCTATGGATCAAAACCATGAGAAAGTATTTTTGATTAAATTTGAAAGTTTTATTTTTTCATTGCTGTAATAACAATAATTCTTAAATTATGTTTCATGGTGTTACCAAAGCTACTGAGGAGAGGAAAGAACTATTTGAATATATTTGTTCAAATACTATGTAATTTTATTGTCCAAAATATGTTCAATGGGCTGATTACACAATTCAAAAAAATATTCCATTAAGCATATTCCAAAAATATTAAAAACCTCTTTTTTACAGATAATGAATTTTCATAATGATAAACTGTTCTCATGTTCATAATGATAAATTGCTTATAAAGAAAAACTGTTCTCAATGTGTATAAAAAATTTAAAAACCTGTCTTGGAGAACTTTTCATTGAGCCTAAATGAAACTGATTTACCATCAATTTATCTTCTATAGTTGGTTGGTGCTAAAACTCAAAATGAAAGTAGTTCTGGAGATAGAAACTATTCTTTTAATTACTATTTGCAACTTTGAGACATCTTTCAAAAGAATTGATCAAAATTTGATTTTTCTTGGTTCAATCAGATCAATATACTCACAGAATTATTATATTTTAATGTTGGCAGTTCTGCATATTTCTAAATTGATGTGCTAAGGAAGATGCCAGCTGAAGAGTTAACCAAATCATAATTTATGAAATAATTGATGATGGCATTTTAATTTTCAAATCAATTAATACAGATAGAATTTCTTAACATGTTCATGGATATTTTTGATATCTTTCTGTATTCTCAGCTATAAAATGTCAATCTAAATTCTCAAATGATTACAAGTAAAATACTCCTGAAATTTCTATTGTGTAAAATTAATTTTTTAAATAAATTTTAAAACATGGAGATTTTTTTATTTGCATAATTTATATTATCAAAGAGAAATATCTAATGAAGACAAAATTATCCAATAAGAAAAGGCTAATTTAAAACAAGTACCTTCTAACGCTTCTCATTGAAGATACTTTTGTATATTTTTAAATCCTCCATAATTATAATTAATAATAAAGAAAAAATGTATTATTTTTTAAAGACATGTAGTTTTTTCACACATTAATTCACAAGAATAAATTAATAATTATGTGAGAATTGCTTTATAGTGTCTATAAGAAATGTAAAGAACTGATAAGATTTTTTTAATAATTTATGAGAAAATTATTAATTTCATTTATATAATGATGCATGTTTAATAGTTATATATTATGTTAAATTAATTGGAAGCAAGTGAAGAATTCCACAATTTGATATTTTTCTATATTTTACATGCCCATCTTCACTAGCTATGAATTTGATATTTTACTTGGCTGAACATAACTACCTCTGAATTAATCTTTATTATGTATTTATATAAAACTGTCAAATTGCTGGACCGATTTTGAAAAATCAAGTATAAAATAATTTCTTCAAAAAATAATTATAAACATGCAAATGTTTGAACCAACAGCTATGTTTGAACCTAAGTATATGTTTGAGCAATGACCAGCTAACCTTTTGACTTTTGAATTTTACTCTACCTCTTTTTATACTTCATTACCCATGAACAATAAATAAACTTTTTATACTTTACTTCATCAAGCCAAGGAATGAAAATACAAGAAACTTATAATTTTCATTTTCTTAAAATATTTTTTCATTTTCTTTTTCGTATTTTCATTTTCTTAAAATACGTATTAACTTCAAATAATTTTTATATTAAATATTAATAATTTAAAGTGAACTAAAATTTCACTAGAATGCCCTTGTCATAAATTATATTTTTCTCACAATTATTTACTAAAAATAAAAGGATAATTAATCATATAACATTTATTTCAAATACATCTGATTGAAACATTATAACTACAAATGATAATAAGCGAAAACATTGCAACTCATTTTATAATCCTTTAGCATCTAAATCATCCAGAATTTATCTACTTTTTATACAAGTGCATATATAATAAAAGTTTTTAAAAAAACATTTTTTGTAAAAAGAAACTATAGTACTTTAAGTAAGTTTGAAAATAATTTACTTAATTCAAGAAAAAAAAAGTTTAACAAAACTTTAAAATTCCGACCACATTAATAAATGGAATAATTTTGAAAAAATATTTCTTAATTACATCATTAGTCATTAAAATTAATTTATATGTCTTGATTACACAGATTGACATTTAACTAAAATCAAAATCAATTTTGGTAAAAAGAGAATTCATCTTCAATTATGCAATAGGTATTCAATAAATAATAAGACTTTTCAAAATAATGTTCATTTTAAAATATTATAAATATAAGATTGCCTGAATTGAAATTTTTTGTAAACATAATGTAAACATGTGAATCAAATCAGCTTTGATAAAAAAAAATGAGACACTAAAATCACCAAATAAAAATAATAATGCATGCTAATTTTAGTTGCGTGCAATTGTTTTTATATAAACAATTCTGAACAGAAAAATTTTTCAACTTCATTAATGGTAGTACTGTAAATCATCAATCAACTTACGATGCAGGTAGTCCTCTATGTTGTTGAATAAATATAATAAAATAGATGACATTAAACGCATATCTCATTCCAATGGAAATTTTGACAGTTCATGTTAGATAGTTACTTAAATTAACAATCACTGTAACACAAATATGCACGATCGCAAGAAAGGACGTGTTTATTTTCAAGCCAACACCTGACAAGAAAACCCTGTAGTGCACGTACATTTTACCATCGCTCGATGTTGATCGACCCTACAAACGCTGTCATTATATTTTTTTTCCAGAACACTGTCAACATTTGCAGCACCAAAACATGCCATTCTGCATCTAGTACAGTCATATTAACATATGCAATACTGAGCACTGAGAAAAGCGCCCAGATTACTTACAAAGTTTCGGAAATTCCAGATAACACATTATCAACACACGCAGGCCCCTAACTCGTTGCTGTTTCTTGACCTAAAAATGGTGAATGAGTAACAGAGCTAGTAAAGCGAAGTCCTGCGATTGGTTAGATTTCTAATCACGTGCTCAAAATGTCTGGAGTTGTATATTCCCATTGGTCGTAGTAGCGCTTGTAATGTTCTCCTAGATCTATTGAGTGTGCAACATTATTTCTTTTATTTTCTATGTGCTCCCAAAAAAATAACTCTTACATACCAATGCACAAAGCGATATTTCAGAATGCACTTAAAATCAGTATATTCGGTGTATTAACCAAATAAATACGCTTAATCAAAAAAAAAAGAAAATCGTAATTTGTTGTAACCTGTTTCAGATCTGCATTTTACTTTCGAGGGCTGACGTAATAAAACGATGAGCCAGGCAACCTCGTCGCGGCCACATTGCGCGAACACGCAATGACTTCATTGAACGAACAACCAATCAGGGCATGCAGTGTTTGACGTAGTCGGCAACGATATCTATGCAGAGCTGCGAGAAAGAGAATGAAAAAACTATTGATACGAGAAAAAATTGTAAATAAAAACCGCACATTTCCCCTTCCTTCTTATTTTCATACAACTCTTTTTCAATTAAAAATTTATCTAACCAAAGATATATTTTTTATATTTAGCTATAAAAATATATTTTATGTTCAGAGCTTAAAAAAATTAAATTATGTTTTAATCTTCATTTGTTTTTACCAAATTTTGTAATAGAGTTGTAACTTAAATAATCCCATAAAATTTTCTGATGATATGCTATAAAAGTTTTTGGTGAGTTAATGCATCAGGATATATAAATGAATGAATTGAAAATTGCTTGAACGATATTTGATGGAAAACGTTTATTTTTCAACGATTCACGAAAAAAAAATTCTATATACGTTTTTATTCTAGTAAAATCATTCATTATTTGTAAAAAATTTTTACCTTGTTTTATTAATATAATTGAAATAAAAATTATTTAAAAAATTCAATTTTCTATAGTGTCTTTTAAATTTTTAAATAAACTTCGGATTTTATATCAATTTATTCTTATTGGTACTAAACTTTTACAAATTAATGGTATCTTTAAATATTTTTGATATAAAAATAGGATAAAATTTCGAATTTTCTGAAAAACTTTGATTTTTTATCAACTCTGACACATAAATTTGAATATGTTGAAAACAATCATTAGATTCCCACAAATTTGCTTTTATTTTCCACTATACAGTAACTTTTTTTCTCATTGGGACTAATTTACCGGGATTTACAATTCAAAGTGAACTTGGAACTTCAACAAACATCTGCATCCCCCGTGGGAATCGAGCTTATAAACTGTTACATTGACGTGAATGTATAACAAATATGTTCATTTTAAACATAATGGTTGTCACAGTAATATGATACACATGTAATATCTATACAAACTGCTTAAACTTTCTAACGAAAATGAAAAATATTTTATTACATTTTAACTATTACATGCCTCGTCGAATACTTAAAGTTGATTAAGAACGTTAACTTGAAAAGAACTAGTCATGCACATTTATTTCATTCATTGGAGTATATAATTAGTAAATATTATAGTAGTAGCAAAAATATTTTCATCTTCCTTACTAGTAATGGAACAGCCAGATGGAAAATATCGTTAAGACTTACCAATGCACTTGCACCAACTTAAAAAAAAAAAAAAAAAAAAAAAAAAATTAATAAAATAAAATAAAAATCAAAAAAATTTGTTATTCATACATGCTTTTGGGTGATTCATTTTAGTACCAATTTTTATCAAATGACGGTAGGGACATATTGATCATTGATTGGTATTATTATACGATTATTTCGATGATGAATTAAAAATTCTTTACAATGTTGACATTCACTATATTGTAGTCCTAAAAACCCAACTGGTATAATGGTTATCTAGTTTAAAAATTGTAAATAATGCACAATTAATATTAAATAGTAATTTTAGTTATTCACTAATTTATAATGGTTTATATCAATATTTCATCTTATGAAATATATATTTATCTAAGCCACTAGCTAATTGATCACATCATATCACTAGATCCATGGCAAGAAATCTGTAAAAGTCAAAATATATCGCATATTGAAAAAGTTTGAAATACACAATTATAAATTATAGCAGAAATGTTAATTGACCCATTGTTGCTGCCAAATGGCTTTATCTTCATGGATTCGATTCCCTCCGCGGATGTGGATCTTCGCAAAGAATCTGATTCTGTTTTAAATTTATCTTGGCCAAATTAAATTTATTTTTTTTTTTTAGTTTGAAACACTGTTTCGATATAATATCTCTCTTAACAGTTGAACAGTAAACTGTGCAAAAAAATTTGTTAACTCTAACTGATGCGAAGTTTCTTAGATGTCCTTCAATAATTACTACCCTAACTATTCATCCTTTGCCTCAATATAGTCTTCTACTTTCGTTTTCGTTTGTCTGAAGGGCTTCAATAAAGTGATCAGTAAATTTGTACAAATGAAATGTCAATTAAAAATAGTTGCTAAATCAGATGTGCTAACGAAAGTCGCTGCTAGCAACTGCTAGTTGATTCATATGTAACATCCATTTTATCAACACTTGGAAAATTATTTACTTCCAGGATAATTTCATAAGAACTTGCTTACAAACACTAAATAATAATATTATTAAATATGAATTTGTCACATTTTCCTAGATTTTATAGATAAATAATATAACAACAATTTTATTTAAAACCTATCATTGTCATTTACTTCATCTTATTTTAAGAAGAAAAAAAAATAAACAAATTCCTGTTTAGGGACCCGAAATAAAAATTAAAACATTGATAAACTAACATCAACGACCTTTGATGAGAATGAAATTACCAAAGATGACAAACTTATACTCAAACGTAAATATTTAATGTCTCCTTCCTTGCTGCCAAATTTGCAGCTAAGTTTTACAATTGCTATCGTAAAATTTAAATTAGTTTGAAATTTGGTATTAATTAAAAGGGTTAAATTTCACTTTTATTTTATTCCAGTCAATATGTTTAGATTTTCTTTTTGCTTCTCAGTATAAAATGTGACAAATGTTATCTGAATTTTAAATTCCTAATCGTAGTTCTAAAAATTGCGAAGCCTATGTCAATAATCTTATAAATTGGAAAATGTTAGTCGAAATTTTGTGTATAATTTTTATATTTTATCTTTTGAAGTATTTTCTTAATTAAATGAATGCATGTTTTAATGAAATATCGCAATATAGAGGTTTATTATTTTTTTCCTTGCTATTTAATGTAATAAAAATATATTATTTTATAAATGTTAATTTAACTGTGTATGCAATAATTATTTTCATCGAAACTATTGTTTATATTGACTCCATTTAGTTACTGAAAATTGGCTGCAATTATTATTATTATTATACTTAGCAGACATAAATATTCTTGTCTGCGGAACTTATCATTATCCCATATTCTTGTTATTTTATCTTTGTTTTATGATAATATCTAGTAAAACGAGCTTGAATTGTTTTATTATTTGTTCCAAATTATTTTAATCGCTTTTACAATAATTATTTTAATTGAAAATAATTCTACCCTTTAAAAAAGTGCATTTCTTTTCTTAAGTATCTATTACTTGAAACTTAGTTTTGTAAATTTTTTGTGCTTGCAACTATCTAAATATCAATTTTATGTATCTGTGTGATCATTTTCTTTCTTTCTTTTTTTCCCCTTTTTCTTTTCTTTCTTCTTCTTCTTTTTTTTTTTTTTTTTTTGCAGAAGCAAATACAGATTTACTCACTTGCGAATGAATCATAAATTAAAGCATGGTATAATGCTTTTATTTATGATTTCAAGGCTGTGCATTTAATTTTAAAACATAATGTTTGTTTGAATTGAGAATTCTCTAGAACACAGTTCGATTTGCTTCTCCCTATTGAAAAACATCTAGTTTTATCCAGCAAAATTGTATTTCTTTCTAACAATCCATATTTTAAGCATGTTGTTTAAATTTTCTTTTGCTAAACTATATCTATTTTGATAACTGAGGATGCCTTTTCACTTTTAATAGTTTTTAGTGAGCACAATGTTAATTTTATTGTAATGTAAATTTTTATTAAAAACAATGTCCAAGTTATTATTATTACTAATTTTCAAACTTTTTTATGATTTTTAATGATTTATATAATTAAAAAAACTTTTAATCAACTTTAAAATCGAAAATATCCTCAAATTGGATTATTTGATTTTACTTCTGAAGTAAGTTTGTAGATGTAACATTACTTAATAATTCTACAAAAAATGAGACTTATTTCTGTAATTCAACGGAAACAGACTTCTTTTTAAAGAACCTCCCTTATGGAGGTTTTAAGCAATTAATTTGCTTGGCCAGAAACAGTTCAGTTGAAAACGTTTTTGAATTTAGTTTTAAGCAGGAACCTTTCTCTGAGGCTAGATAATATTATCTTCTATAGAAATTTATCGGGGTCTGTAAGTCATATTAAATTGTGATTTCATCAAGGTTTAATTATTTGATTTAAAAGTTTTTCGTATTAAATACATTAATAAAATTTAGTTCATCTCTTTTACAGCAAATTTTAAAATACACTACTGGCCATTAAAATTGCTACACCGGGAAGAAATGCAGGTAACAAAATGATATTTATTGGACAAACATATTATACTAGAAATAATAAGTGATTAAATTTTCAAAGAATTTAGCTGGATAGATCCTGAGAAATCAGTACCCAGAACAACCACCTCTGGCAGTAATAACAGAAGTTATACGCTTGGGCATTGAGTCAAACAGAGATTGGATTGCATGTACAGGTACAGATGCCCATGCAGCTTCAACACGATGCCACAGTTCATCAACCGTAGTGACTGGCGTTTGGTGACGAGCCAGTCGCTCGGCAACCATTGACCAGACGTTTTCTATTGGTGAAAGATCTAGTGAACGTGCTGGCCAGGGCACCAGCCGCACGTGTTCCGTATCAAGGAAGGTCCGTACAATACCGGCGACATGCGGTCGGGCATTATCTTGCAGAAACGTAGGGTTTCGCAGGGCTCGAATAAAGGGTAGGCCACGGGTCGAAACACACCAAAAATGTAACGTGCACTGTTCAAAGCACTGTCAATGCGAACAAGAGGTGACCGAGACGTGTATCCAATGGCACCCCATACCATCACACCAGGTGATGGGCGAGTATGACGATGACGAATGCACGCTGCCAGTGTGCGTTCACCACGATGCCGCCAAACACGGATGCGACCATCATGATGCTGTACACAGAACCTGGATTCATCTGAAAAGATGACGTCTCGCCATTCGTGCGCCCAGGTTCGTCATTGATCACACCATTGAAGGCGCTCTTGTCTATGACGCAGCGTCAAGGGAAGCCGCAGCCATGATCTCCGAGCTGAGAGTCCATGCTGCTGCAAACGAACTGTTCGTGCAGACACTTGTTGTCTTCCAAACGACACCGTTTCTTGACTCACGGCTCGTGACGTGGTTGCACGATCCATTACGGCCATGCGGATAATATGCCTGTCTTCTCGGTTGCTAATGATAGGTGGCCGTTGAGATCCCGCATGGCGTTCCGTATTACCGTCCTGAACCTATCGATTCCATATTCTGCTAACAGTCATTGGATCTCGACCGACGCGAGCAGCAATACTGCGATAAGATAAACCGCAATCCCGGTACGCTACAATTCGACCTTTATCAAAGTCAGAAACGTGCTGGTACGCATTTCTCCTTCTTACACGAGGCATCACAGCAACTTTTCACCAGACAACAACGTTCAAATGCAATTTGTGTATGAGGAACCGGCTGAACAATTTCCTCATTTAAACACAATGTAGGTGTCGCTACTGGCGCCTGCTTTGTCTGAATGCGCTGAAAAGCTAATCATTTGCATATCACAGCACCTTCTTCCTTTCGCATAAATTTCACGTCTGTAGCATGTCGCCTTCTTGGTGTAGCAATTTTAATGGCTAGTAGTGTAGATTAAAATTTTTTATTCTCAGCAGTATTTTATCTTAAAAATAAGAGACACTTTTTATTTCTTTTTTACTCTAAGCTATGGGCTCTTTTGCAATAAGCAGTATGTAGCTAAAGAGATATCACTTTCTAAAGTCTTTATTATATCAAAATTATTTTAGACCAGTTATGGTCAGTTTTTTTAGGAGAATATTTAAAATCTATAACAGTCAAAGAACGGTCTTACAGTAATAAAGTCTTAATAATAATAATCACATAAGTGTAGGTAACATGAGTTAAAGTATGCAGATAAATTCGAAAAATTCTGCCATTTTGTGCCATATTTAACTAAAACAAACTTTCATATTGAGAGACTTTTTAGTCTCATAGAGATTAGTCCCCTGTTTGGTACATTTAAAAAAAGGTTTTTTTTTTTTTTTTTTTTTTTTTTTTTACGTGTGTGTTGTCAAACATGAGGATTCTGCATTCAGGCCCGTTTTGCTTAACTGACAGTTATATTTTCGTGACTTAAGCAATCATGTCTAGAAATTGACTTAGAAATCTGAATGTGACTGTCAATAGAAAAATATCCAATATTTTTTATATTCTTTCTAGAAATATTTTTCGCAGCTTCATTCTGATAAAAATAAGCGGCTTTATATAACATGTATATTTTTATATAAGATTTATAACATCTATTAGGCTAAATTAATTAATTTCTTATTTAGAGTTCGATTCAATGATGTAGCGCAAATTATACAGTATCAGATTGCTTTGACTTAAGCAATATTATGGGAAAGGAAAATCCCTGTGCCAGACTATCAGAGTTAGTTAGAGGAATAATGTTATTCAATATTAATCTGAAGTGCCTTTTATACTATCGAGAGTAAGAATAAAACAAAAATTACTTGTTTTAAAGCACAGTTTACAATTTTTTATATTTTTACTTTTTGTCAAAAAAAGAAAAAAATCCTCATGATGGAACATTTCTTCGGAAAATTCCAGTTTCATTATACCTTAGATTGTTTACTTCTAATACATATAGGGAAAAAAGTTAATTAATTTAGAAAAAATTAGGAAATTTGATTTTCAAGAGATGACCAGAGAACAATACTCCCTTACATTAAAAATATTGTGTTTTTATTATTGTTGGTAATTGGTCATATTTAATGAAATATAGTCATGAATTAGTTCCGATAAAAATAGAATGAGTATTTTTTATAGAATAATTAGAACACACACTAGATACAAAATAGAATATCTCATTTGAATCTATAAATATAAAAGGGCCTCGAATTTTGAAAGGTTTCAGCCCTGTGTGATGTCATAATAACTTATACAAAAGTAAACAAAGGAAGGGAGGTTGAAATACGGGAATAAATCTGTGGAGGATCAGTAACTTGAAATTAATAAAATAAAGTTTCTCTCACTTTCCAAATGATTCCAAAAATATTCTCTTTTAAAAATATGAGATACTTTTTTTAGATGCAATAAAGATCTAATAGTAGCATAATGCATGACGAAGAACAACAAATCAAATCGAATAAAATAGGTGATAACTTCGACGAGAAAGTTATCACTACCTAAGGCAGAATTTAGCATTCTAGAGAATAGTAGAATGTAGAAATTTTGACTGCCTGTAATGGAAGCTTAACGAACTACGACTTTTGTAAAATATTTTAATGTCCCCCATGTTAATTACCTCTTCCGGAAAGTCCTTATAAATAGTGGGCATATTCACGTGTCACAAGGCAGAAAACTGGGAAAACTTCGAAACACCCTTTCCAACAAACATGTAAGCTGAAGGAAGAAATTAAACATCCATTTTTTGTTGTTCAACTATGGCTGGGACCGAACCCGTACCCTTTCGTTCTGAAAAGTACTATCCTAGCCTCGATGTGTCTTAAAGATAAAGTATATCTTTTGACACCACGTTGTGGATATCCTAAACTGTTATAAAGTATTTTAAAGTCAACTGCATATTTACCCTCTGGCAGTATTTTTCATTGATAGGCAACCGTATTCACGTGCTGGAAAAAAAGAAACACTCAAACTCTCAAACACCTACCCGACAAATTTACATGCTAAAATCAGAAATACACCATCACCGTGACCCACCATGGTTCGGGCTTAAGTAAGGCCCATAAGGTCATGGGTTCGATCCCAGCCACATAAAACCACTCAATTAGGCTACGGTGAGCAACAGAATGAGGAACGTGAAAGTGATTTGAAATTGAAAATATTACGTTAGGTTTTACAAACTACTATTTAAGACATAATAAATACAAAATGGGGAATTATATTAGTTGGCTGTAAAATTTACACTTTAGTCCTATTATTCGAATCAATCACATCATTTCGCCTAACTACAAAACATAATTCTTGGCAATACACTCCAATAACAGCTTTAATCACACAGTCTAAGAAATAATTTATGTCAATCATACAAGATAGCAAAATTAAGTAAATCTAAACTGATACTTCCTTTCAGCAATAATTTGCTTCTCTAATACATCGCAAATACAACTGGTTCAGAGGGTATGCCTGTGGAAATGCAAATAACTGTTCTGTAATAGCAATAAACTGATTTGAGGACAAATCTGTCTAGATTCTGCATAATGCGAAGGTACTGTTTTGATAGAAATCTCATGAATGTCAGAATGAGCTACCATATTACAAAAATAAAACTAAAAAACACACACAGAGAAGTCTGCAATTATTTAATAAAAATTGTATTATTTTTATTATCTTGTAAGCAAATATTAAAAGCTGTTTCCCGTGTAAAGGGAGCATTTTAAGTTTCTTCCATTAAGAAAATTTCGTTAATACGTATTCTTAAATGCTACAACATTAGTGTGATAAATTAGAAATTACAATATTGTTAGATTCAAAATAAATGTTTCATCAGAAAATTGTTAATAATAACATGAAATATGAACAAAATGAAACAAATATTTTTTCGTATTATTTTTTCTAGAAGATAAAATAGTTATAGAAATAAAAAATTTTATATAGAAATGCGAGAAAATATTTTATTTTTAAAAATAGAATTTTGAGAGAAATGAAAGTATATTGAGAGCTAGCATAAAAAGAAACTGAGTTGTTTCTTTCTAAATTAAGAAATGTAGATTCAATGTTTGTATAGAACAAGGCATAATAAAAATAATAATATAATGTCCATATTTTAATTTTGCAAATTTTATGAGCCCCATTAAATAAAAATATCAACTCAAGCCATTTTATGTTTTGAATAATTTCAAAAAATTTTATAGAAATAAGCAATTTTTTTTCCTGAATTCCTTAACATGTCATCTTACTATTATGATACACTACAACATTACACAAAAAGAAAGCCAATATAGAATTTTATATTTCTATTCGTAAATCTTATTTTATTATTTTACTGACATTTATTAGAAAAAAGAATCATATAAATTTTTTGGTTCTAATAATTTAATCATTGCATTGATTCAATGAAATAATGGATTCGCCAATCCTGAACTAATAACGCAATGTTTACTCAAAACTAAAGTTTCTGCTGTGTTTTCTGTGTGAATTTAAGTTTTATTTGTGAATTATTGCGAATTACACTTGATAAAGTTTTATCAAGTGTAATTCGCCTGGAAAGGCACCATTTTCTAAAGATGTTGGATAGATTCAAATATAAATAATGGCGTCCAAAACGGCATTTGTTCTATTAGAAATATTACTATGTAAATGTTTTGATATTTGGCATCTGAATAAATAATGATGTGCATTATTTTGAAATCGTAAGGTTCGATATGTCAATACTTTTGAATAAACATTATTTTCTAAAGTTAGATTTATATGTTCATTGAATAATTTCGATACCTTAAAATGAGGACGGCATAGTTATAGCGTTTGAAAGATATTAGTATTGAAATTAATTTATATTTTAATCAACACAGTAATTCTTAAAAATATTCCAGTAAACTTTTGAAAATCATAGCATCTCTAAATTCGTGTTTGTAGGAAACAGTAATAATATTACAAAAGAGGATGTTTTTAGCAATAATATATGAATATCAATTCTGTGTTATACTTTCGTATGAACTTACAATTACACTTCATTAATTTTTGTAAACTCTGAATAAATTTTTGAAAAATTTTAATGTTTATTTTAAATTTAATATTTATTATTATCTTGATATAATTAAGGACAGACATAAATTATTTTTTTTTACTAAGTTTTTATCAAGCCTCGATGCAATTGTTTTTGGTTTGCTAAATAACATTTAATTATTTATTTAATTTAAGCAATACATTATGAATATGTACAGTTGGCTGGGGTATGGTAGTAAAACTGACGAACTCTCATAAAAAATGTCCACTTTTAGATTATTATTGGAAAATTGGAAACAATGCAACAATGATCAATATTTATGCCTTTCAACTAGGATTTAATCCCAAGTGCACTGAGTAAGAATATGGCCCGCTAACCATCAAACCGCATGAGGATCCTAAAATGATGAAATGCATTCACAGATAAGTAAACAAAGAACAATTTGAATTAAACTCAATGTAATATTCTTAGACAATTAAGGTTACTAGAATGAAAAACTCTGGCATGTTGCCAGTTTCAGAATATCGCCAAGAATAAATGTTGGCCAAGAATGAATGGCTGAATAAGATTGTAAAGAGAAGCATTTCAATTTTATTTGTAGTCTTCAGTGAATGCCATAGAAATCTTATTTTGAAATGCTTAATTACTACCAAATATTACTTTTTACCATTATTTCATCTAATGGTAAAAATTAGGATGGTTTTACTTAACAATCTCGAGAACATTCTTCATAAAGATATGATGAACATTATGATTTTAATAAATTTAATCATTAGATTTTATTAACTCTGCCCTTCCAGTTATATACTTGAGGCAAATTTACTTCATTGATCTCAAAATTTTTATAAATACATTTATATCTACTCAATGAATTTTTTTAAATTATTTTAGACTTAATTGTTTGTAGAAAACAAAAATAACTAAATAATTATTTTAAATTTAAATAAAAAAAAATTAACAACTAAAATGTCATGCAATATGCCAAATCAGTACAATGGGAGCTGTATCTGAATTTAAATTAAAGATGTCTAATTTAAAATTATGCTGATATTCAAACAATGCTTCCATACTGGTGAGTGCATTTTCCGGACGTTTAAAAAAATTAAAATAAAATTAATTTTTAGTTATTGAGAATTTTAAAAAGATTTCGGTCAATACTTTACATTAATTCAAATAATAATTATTGTGATGGCTTGTGTGTGTGGCACACAATAATTCACTAACCAAAATATCTGTTTAGTTTTTCGGTCACATGTTTTATCAAGATAAAAAATTATGCATTTTGCCTATCATTATTTTTTAAGATTTAATGTACACTAAAAGAATATTCTTAAATTTAAATTATTCCCTTGAAATTTAAATGGCATTACATCATTTATTTCTACACATTTTTATTATCGTTATTGTAGTGAGTCAATTATAACAGTCTTAGAATTCTATAAATTTTAAATATGCAGTGATGACTTATTTATATACTCAACCGAAAAATAATTTAATGTTATTGAACATTTAATTTATTTTTATTTCGATTTTTATGTAAATATATATATATATATAGAGAGAGAGAGAGTTTTGCATCACTCTACGTTATACTTAACATAGCGTCATCTGGTCTTTTCTCTTTTCAATGTCAAATTCAGATTTATGAGTTAAGATTGTTTCCTTAAGTTGTTTTTGAAATTGGGAGAAACTGAACAGGGCAAACTAAAAAGATAACACCCGATTTATCTTA
Source organism: Latrodectus geometricus (assembly GCA_026290005.1). Taxonomy (NCBI): domain Eukaryota; kingdom Metazoa; phylum Arthropoda; class Arachnida; order Araneae; family Theridiidae; genus Latrodectus; species Latrodectus geometricus. The sequence continues at coordinate 794,385 of JAPDSC010131045.1, read as the reverse complement.
TTAATAGGAATTTTATCGTCATTTCACTGTGCTATTGTCGTAAATAAAATTTAAAAATATCCATTTTTTTTATATTGTATTTCTACTGAAACGAACTTTATTGTAAATATAAAATTACAATACATACAGTCATTCAAATTTTTCTTCTATATGTTTCAATAGTTAAAGCTTAAATTGTTTTAAGTATTTAGAAAATATGTGTGTGTTTTAAATTTTAAGATTCTATGAACTAAACATTTTTATCGTGCATAATATGTTAATTAATTTCAGCATATTAATATGATGCTGAAATTTACCTGTCTACGCAGAACCAATTACTAAATCATTCATACACAAATTTGTGGAATTAGGACTGAACTTAGACTCAACAGCTTAAATTTTTCGAAAGTCTGCTACCTGTATTTTTTTTCTTCCAATAATTCAGAGTATGTTTTTTTGTATTTAGAATATTAGGGTCCTTATCTTCCGTCTAGGTTTAAGTCTGGATGCATGTGGTGTAGATAAATTATAGTAGCTACCTAAAATTTCACTTATTTGATGAAAAATGTCAAAATGTCATGTTGTATCAATACAAAAATATTTTACTGGCCTTGACTATTAGATTATTATAGTAAAGAAAAATTATAACCTTTTCAACAGTCAACCGAAATTACATTTTGGGTTTTTTTTATATTTCGTATTGTCCGTTAGCGGAATAAAATATCCTTTCACTTTTTGATATAGTCTTTTCTGTTTTCATGAAATTACATTGAACTTTCCTCTTCAGTTAAAGCATTGTCTCAAAATAGCGTTGATGTCGAAATGAGATGGCAGGTCATGAGAATAAATAAGAGTAAAGAATTACGCAAAACTGAGCTTACCTGATCTTCGAAAGCACTCTAGTAGCAGTCAGCAGGTGCACATTATAATAAAGGAAAAATTTCCCTTTTCCTGAGTGAGAAGTATTTTCTCTCAATTATAAGTATTAGTAATAAGGGAAGCTTGCTAAAAAGAATGTTTTAACTAATAGAATCTGACAAAGAAAAAGGAAATCCTGCTTTTCCGAATACGATATGCTGATAAGGCTAAGAGTATTTTATTTGTTTTTTTCTGATAATTTTATTATTTATTCCAAATGTTCTTTGACACTTCTGTTGAAATCTAAATCTAGAAAAGTTTATCTCTAAATGAGATATTTAAATTTTTATCTTTAGAAACTATCAACAAAACCGTGAGTTTCAATTGATAGTATGATGCGTTACCTTGCACTGTACGTTGAATATTCTTTTAATACTACATATAAATGTAGTATAATGATAAAGTGGGTATTTTAAAGAAAAAATTGCCTATTTATTTTAATTATTATAATAAACTAATAACAATATCATACAAATACACATCAGGTTAACATATAAAAATTAAAAAATTCTGTGTACGATAGCCCCGTGGAGCCATGGCCCATATTTGATTCCGTGGCTGAAGGCTCTGGGGTACGAAGCATGACGTCCTGGTTAGGTGGTCAGCCTAACGCGAACCACCAGTGTTTAGTTCTCAAGCATGCTTGGTACGCAGTTTATCAACCACTGAAAGGCTGAGTTGGCTGTATCCATCTAGAAGACAGAACCATGGACCTATCACTATGTCACCGGGCTAGTGGTAAAACAAATAGAGTGGAAAAAAAGCATTAAAATTGAACTTTAGGTAATATACTAATATTGTAACGATATGTGATATTATTTTTAATGTGTTAATTCCTTATGTATTGAATAATATAACAGAAAAGAATTCATTTAAGATTCACAAATATCATTAAATGTACTTAAAAAATAAGTAATTTTTTTGCATTTAAAGACCAACAGGTTTAATAGTATATCTTTATAATAAGGTTCAGTGATGTAAAGAAATGCGTGCATTTTTTATATATATTAGGTTGGGGAAAAAGAAATCCCTTATTTTTACGTGAACTTTATGTAACTTCTTTTAGATTCGCTTTGTAAAAAGGTTTAAAACAGCTTTCATGTAGATTTTTAGGTCTTGCACGTTACGACTGCTGACATGCGGTTAATTTCGATCATTTTTGATATTTTATAGACATTTTCGATGATGCTGTATCCACATGCGAGGTGCATCTCTAACATCAAAAATACCCGAACGGAATCGACAAAACAAAAATTGTACGTAACTGGTTGTTACAGTCTTATATAGGACGATAAACACCTTTCACAATTTTAGCCACCTGGCTATCTTTTTCGCTGGTACAAGAGAAAAACGAAAATGTATCGAATTTTCTGTTTGTTGTCTTCCATTTTTAAAACCTTGTACTCGTAACTGAATTAATCAAACAAAAACCGCAAGGGGATATTTTAGTGTCAAATGTCACCTTTCCAACGAGCATAAATCTGAAATTATTTGATAGATACCTCACGAGATATTGATCACTACAGAAGTCTACCGAAAAAATAATGGATTACTTTTTCCCCAACCTAATATTATTTTAATTCCATTGTATGCGAAAACTTAGGGTATATGACAGTATACAATGTATTTTACCTTCCAAGAATTTTCAAAAAAATATAACCTTCGTGTCAACAAAGTTAAGACAAAATTTGAAAATAAATTTTTAAATATAAACACGAAAGTGTAGTTTTTATACATTTTATATAGTATTGTGTTATAGCCAATATCCACAAATAAAGTCTAATCTCATTTGCGTTCTTTTTGCTTGTTTCTGATGTTTATAACATTCTCAGTTTTAAATAACTAAAATTCACACATATGTTTGTATCTGTGGAAGGAGAATCTAAAATAAAAAGCTCTTGAATTTGCGAAAATAAAGTATCTTGAAGATCATGTTATTTTGAGCGACATTTTGCAATTGTAACTAACTAATATATGGAAACGGCCGTCTCATGATTTGGATGACGTTAGGTTTTTAGTTATATTGTTGAGGCTCCAATCATATAATGATAGGCAATTCGGTTTTGTATCTTGTGAGCTTGGCTTCAAATCAAACAAAAAGTCATCAAGGCAAGTCTTTTGAGTGGCGCGAAGAATTGTTTGGATGAATACTTTTTAAGATTTTATCTTTAGTTTTCACTACTAGTTTATTGAGCTATGGAAGTGATTGTTTACGTGAAAATTAAAATTTTTCGTAAGTAATGCAAGAAATCTATAAGTAATTCTACTGACAGCAATACCATTATCAAAAAAAGTAAGTCAATAAGCAAGACTATGAGAACGTTCTTAATAAACATAGTGGCCCTTTTCTTATGCTATCCTGAATCAAAGTGGTCCGTAAATTTAATAAGATTTCATAATTTTATAGCATATATTTTTTAATTTTTGAACAATAACCTGAATTTTACTGAAAATTAAATTATTTAATTACATGAGATTTATTTATATATAGTTTACTCTTTCTTAAATTATAGCCTGTTGAAAAATCTATTGAACACTTGCCTTTGAATAATGTATAATCGTTGTACATAAGCTTGTAAGAGTTATAATAATGAATTCTCTTCCTCATAATTCTGTTAACAAATGAGAAAAAAAATTGCTTGACATTTTGTATATTTTTTCATTTATTTATTTATTTTATTATTATTATAACTATCAAGCTTGTTATGTAATCATCACCTTGTAAAACGAATGATTGTGTAATATCAATTTCTGTATTTTAAAGTCGTTTATCTGAAAAAAAATGAATAAAATAAAGTTGGCAAACGTAAATGAAGGCCTATTGAAGGTGATTCATTGAAAGCCGAGTTTACATTTATGTGACCTGACGCGATACGACTGGAACGCAAATGAAATAGTTAAAAACTTGATTGACAAGTTGTAATTTTAAATTTTGAAGTATTTCATTACCACTAACTTAGTCATATCCTTAAATAGGTGAGTTTTTCAATTTTATAAAAGAAAAATCATTGTGTCGCATCATCATGAGGTGGTAAATAAGCGAATTGAGCTAAAAATGTAAATAATAATTATTAATTTTCACAAAAAACTCCTTTTTTATAATAATCATAAATTTAAAATAAAGAATTTCATTAAACGATTGTCATACATTATTCAAAAGAATATTATACGATGCGATATTTATTTTGCTAAACGTCGAATTTTGCTATGTTGTTTGTATTTAACCTCATGGGGAAGAGAAAGTGGAAAATTTTGAGGAATAAAGTTGTGTGTGATTTTATTCTTCAAAATTTTAATATTTCAAAAGTTTAATGATAATTTTTTCTTCAAATTTATGTCAGCATTTTTATTCAAATAAGTTTGAGTATATTTTGCTGATTTATTTAATCATTTAAAATAATTTAATATTAATTTTGATACAAACACGAAATGTGTGGATTATTTCTCATATTTATTTTAACAAATATTGTAAAATTAATTTGGATTGTTAAAATTTATGCCATTAAAATGTTTTTGCTTTAACCACTTAAAAACTTTTTTTTTATTTCAAAATAAATCAAAGAATAGTTTGATTTCTTCTAATAATCGCATTAAAAAAGAGCAACCGATACTTTTACGATCAGAATTAACAGTGACAAGGAAGCATTTTTGGAGCGTAAATTGAATTATTCAAAAGCCATTCAATTTTTCATATTTTTTCTTTCGTCTAGCTTGATTGAATAAAACAGGTAAATATCATTCAAAAAATTAATGAAAAGAACAAAAAGTTATAATCCGTGTGTAGATTATGTTAATGCTGACGTTTCATGAATCATTTATTATTTATTTTTAAATTTCCTTAAATAGTTGTCTAGACCTTAAACAAATGCTAAGATGGAAACTTGTCATCTACATAAGTAGCCCGCTACACCAAGAAAAGAACAGTTTCCCATGATATAAGATCTACAAGTTTACAGGTAAATATTAAGTGGGAGGGGGGGTGAGAAATCCTTAATTATTATTATTTTTTTTTTTTTCGGTCGATGAATGTAGTGTTCGATATCTCGTTAAGAATCGATTATACAATTTCAGATTTATGTTCGTTGCAAAGATCACATTTCACACTAAGAAAAAAAATATTTTTATTTGGTCCCTTCAGTTATAAGCTACTAGGTATTAAAAATGGAAATTAACAAAGAAAAAAGTGCAAAACAGTCAAAGCATTTCTTTGATAAAGGTCAAAATACAAATCAGATAGTTGAAAATCGGGAATGATATTTATGTTCCCGATTCTGTAACAGTCAATTACGTGAAATTTTGGTTCCATCGATTTCATTCAGGTATATTAGATGTTAAAGTTGCACCTAGCACAGCTAGGCGCATCGTCGAAAATATCAATAGAATCGCAAAAATGTCCGAAGATGACCAGCATGTTAGCTGTCTAGAAGCTAAGGATTAGCCACAAAACAGTTTGAAATCATTTGCACAAAGCTAATCAAATACACTACTGGCCATTAAAATTGCTACACCAAGAAGAAATGCAGATAACAAAATGATATTTATTGGACAAATATATTATACTAGAAATAACAAGTGATTAAATTTTCAAAAAATTTGGCTGGATAGATCCTGAGAAATCAATACCCAAAACAACCACATCTGGCAGTAATAACAGCAGTTATACGCCTGGGCATTGAGTCAAACAGAGATTGGATTGCATGTACAGGTACAGATGCCCATGCAGCTTCAACACGATGCCACAGTTCATCAACCGTAATGACTGGCGTTTAGTGACGAGCCAGTCGCTCGGCAACCATTGACCAAACGTTTTCTATTGGTGAAAGATCTGGTGAACGTGCTAGCCAGGGCAACAGCCGCACATGTTCCGTATTAAGGAAGGTCCGTACAATACCGGCAACATGCGATCAAGCATTATCCTGCTGAAACGTAGGGTTTCGCAGGGCTCAAATAAAGGGTAGAGCCACGGGTCGTAACACACCAGAAATGTAACGTGCACTGTTCAAAGCGAACAAGAGGTGACCGAGACGTGTATCCAATGGCACCCCATACCATCACGCCAGGTGATGGACCAGTATGACGATGACGAATGCACGTTGCCAGTGTGCGTTCACCACGATGCCGCCAAACACGGATGCGACCATCATGATGCTGTACACAGAACCTGGATTTATCTGAAAAGATGACGTCTCGCCATTCGTGCGCTCAGGTTTGTCGTTGATCACACCATTGAAGACGCTCTTGTCTATGACGCAGCGTCAAGGGAAGCCGCAGCCATGGTCTCCGAGCTGAGAGTCCATGCTGCTGCAAACGTCGTCGAACTGTTCGTGCAGATACTTGTGGTCTTCCAAACGACCCCGTTTCTTGACTCACGGCTCTTGACGTGGTTGCACGATCCATTACGGCCATGCGGATAATATGCCTGTCTTCTCGGCTGCTAGTGATAGGTGGCCGTTGAGATTCCGCATGGCGTTCCGTATTACCGTCCTGAACCCATCGATTCCATATGCTGCTAACAGTCATTGGATCTTGACTGACGTGAGCAGCAATACTGCGATAAGATAAACCGCAATCCCGGTACGCTACAGTTTGACCTTTATCAAAGTCAGAAACGTGCTGGTACGCATTTCTCCGTCTTACACGAGGCATCACAACAACTTTTCACCAGGCAACAACATTCAAATGCAATTTGTGTATGAGGAACCGGCTGAACAATTTCCTCATTTAAACATAATGTATGTGTCGCTACTGGCGCCTGCTTTGTCTGAATGCGCTGAAAAGCTAATCATTTGCATATCGCAGCACCTTCTTCATTTCGTATAAATTTCGCGTCTGTAGCATGTCGCCTTCTTGCTTTAGCAACTTTAACGGCCAGTAGTGTACATGTAAATAAAGCTTAGAAGTTCACGTAAAAATAATGGAATTTTTTTTTCTAATCTAATATGTATTCAGCTAATTAAAATTAACTCAACATTTTTATGGAATTTTAAATTAAATGATTCATCTCTGAACGATTTTACCTAAATTTTATTGACTTTCTGGCCAATGTATTCGATTTGCCAAGAAATTTGTTTTTTCATACCTGAATTTCTTAAGTCAAGCACAAAGCACGAGCACATTCTTAAATCAAACACTTTCAAGCATATGTCACAGATATTAATGATAGTTTTAGTTAAGAAATGTTCTTGAAATCATTCATATTTTAGATATTTATCAAAGTATAAAAATATATATTTCTGCCATAAAAAGAGTAAAAATTATGAATCTTAATTTTTATATAGATATATAAACTATTTAACTATTAAAATTAGTAATATTACTTTTATATAAAAATTATTAATTTTAATTTTTATATGATTTAAGTAGAATTTGTTACCACTATCTGGTGCAAAATATATAGCATTTAATTTCTAGACCAATGATTCGCAAGCTTTTTTTGTCACGGCACACCTTTAACGATTTTAAAATTTGGTGATACGTAATCAAAAAGATAAAAAAAAGTTGTTTATTTACCTATAAGACACTGTGTAAAATAGTTTATAATAATTTTGAATGTAAAATAAAATATTATATATTACAAAAACTATATTATGTAAGAATATATAAAATGTATAATGTATAAAATCCGTAGTAAAAAAACAGCATTATAATTTCTGAAATGTACATTTTTAAAATTTAGCTGCACACTTTAAGAATTTAAGGGACGCAAAAGTGTCCCACAACTGTGGTTGAAAATCACTGTACTAGACTAACAATCAATAAATTATTTCACTCCAAATCAATAATTAAATCTGAGAAATGTAAATATTCGTTCCTATATTGAGGTAGAGAAAAGTAATATTTATTTTTAAAAAATCTGATATTTTAAGCATTTTTACATATGAAAACTGATTTTCTACTTTTCAAGTAGACTTTTAATAATCTGTATTCCTTAAATCTGTGTGGATTAAAGTTTTACTGTATTATCATTTTATACTGATAATTTAGCTGCAAATAGCAGAAGTATTCAATTAGCCCCTTGTTTCGTGATAACATCTACAAAACCAATAAAAAGTGATTATTTATAATGACGCGAAATCGGTTATTAGGAGATAATATTTTCTAAAATAAAAAGTTTATATTTTAGTAGATTAGAAAGTTACTTGACCGAAAATATATTTTGTTTAAATTAAACCCTTTACATAAGTTGATTTAAAATTAATTTGTATAAGTGTATCAGTAAAATGATAGGCTACATTTACATCTTCTCGATTGCACACAAACTTTGATTTTAATTAAATAAAATATGGTCTAATAACATTTTATCATGTCGAATAAATTATGGTATATGATCTCAAAATTAATGTCTAGTGTTAATTTTATGGAATATAGTATTAAGAGTTCAGATAGTATAAAAAACAAGCCTACAAAATATATGGAAACTTAAAAATTATACTCTTCTTTCGGGAGTTTTCACGGACATTATAAAATGATTTTACTATATTTAAACTAAATTTGTACATTTAAATTTCAATAGTGAAAAGTTTAGATTTTAGTAGATTAGAAAAATTAGAAAAAAATGTGAAACATTTTAATAAAATTTGTCATTTAACAGAAAAAAAAAAAAAAAAAAAAAAAGCGCAATATAAAACGTTCTAAAAGTTTATTTCTGTGATTTTAATAGGGATGTATGTAAAATTTTAGGGAGCAAAATATATCCATTTCGAAACCACAATTTATTTACGCTCACACATTGTAGAATTTATTACGAGTTCTCGAAAAATTTAAATTGTCCGCTAAAAAATGTATTCGTTATAAAGGAGAACAATAATTATTTTATAAAAGTCATTGCAAGAATTATTTTACTCATAAAACCAATATTATATCTTTGAAAACTATTTTATTTTTTTATTTTTTAATTTATTTTATTTTATTTTATTTATTTTTTTGTCATTTTTCTCAATAACACCTACAAGTTACTAAAGTTTCAGTTTAAAAATGAAACAAAAAATAAGAACAATCACTTATAATTGTCACTATAATAAAACATAAAAATCAATTGCCACTTCTTTAATTAATTTATTTAACAGAATTTGTATTTGATATGGTACAAAAATAAACTTAACATGAAAAAAATAATATAAGTAAAAAAAAAAATTAAATTTTTTGAATTTTATATGTGAAGTAAAATTATTAATTATCTGCTAGCTTCACTATTTTTAGCAGCTCTTATGTGAAAAATAGCTCTTCTTATTTTGAGTGTTTCTATTTTAAAGGTTCTTTAGAATGTTAAAGACTTGTTTTAAAACGAACAAATGATATAATGCATTCCGCTTTGAGTTTCCTATTATTTTCATACATATAGTTGCCATTATCTCAATAAAGTTAATTATTTGTTACAGAAATATCCATTGAACTTTTATTAAAAAATTTTCGAAAGATTACTATGATTATCTTTTTTTCTTTTTGTAGATGATATTTAGAATTATATCATAGCATTACGTTACATATTAAGTATAATGGTAGAGATTATCAGGAGCAAAACTGATTTCCTAGAACTTACCAAAAATTGATTTTTCTCTTCAAGCCTCATTTTATTATTATGTAACCCGGTTAGTATTCAAAATCAATATCATAGTAATGGTTAACTTATGAGATTGTTCCAGGTATAACGAGTATAAAAATTTTAACAATGGGGGAAACATTTTTAAACTTACAGACATTTTTTTAAACTATTTGATTTCTTTTACAAGTTGCTCAACTATAATCCATAAGATGTGAATTTATTCTATTAGAAACATAAATAATTATAATCTAAGATGCACTGTTGAATAAAAAAAAAAACATTTTTTTTTCTTTAAAAATAGCAGTGCAAGCTTAGTAATTTGTTATACTAGATTTCGCAATAGAACGAACGAAACACGAGCGATGAATAATCGAAATAAAATATTAAAATATTAAAACATTTCATTATTGATATTAAAGTATCTTTCAACATTTGAAATAAGGAGTTCCGAAAATTGTTACAAATATGCAATCAATATTTGTATAGAATTATCCAACGTATCCATTTATTACTCAAACAATAGTGTTTTATGTTTTCCATTAAATTTGACTTTGCGTACAAATTTTGTGAATGAACTATTAAGGATTAAAGATATATATTTGTGTTGATATAAAGGACTCGTTATATAATAGTGATGGTTAATGACCATTTTCGCTATCAGGGGTTAGGTAATAACATGACAATATGGATATACTGTAAACATTTTGTTTAGATTTTTATTGTCTTCAGCAGATATATTTGCTACTTTTAATGCAATGCGATAGATACATAGCATTGCAAAGCTTATAGAATTCAAAATTTAATAAAATATCAAGCATTTAATTCGTATAGTTTTATTGTCTGTTTTCTGAGTTATCTTTCCAGTTGGTCTTTTTCAAATCATTGAATCCCACATCAATGTAATTTCCAAGCTTTTCATCTATATTCAGTAAAGTATTTTATATAATGAAGAAGAATAAATTAAGTCATTTAAAATGAATTCTTCTCTCACATCTACTAAATAAGTCAAATTACTCTGCACTTACAATAATCAAATTACCTCAGTAATTTTTCTTAGTTAACTTATTACAAGCCTGAATATTATGCGAACTTAACAGTGAAGAAAGCAATGATTTTCATATGACAGCCCTGCCGTTATTGAATTTGATTCGACAAAAAGAAAAAAAAAAAAAAAAAACTGGAATTGGCATATGCGGGCCCGGCGCTTTTACGCAATCAACGTCATTTTTTATAATGTAGTATAAATCGTTTGTAATATGTTTCACACGTCATATTATTTTTAAAAATAGTAAAATAATTTATTAAAAAATGATATGCATCACTTAATTTTTTTTGGCAGATATCTATAATTTAAATAATTAGTCACTCTTAACGCGTCATCCGTCGCAGTTCGGTTATTCATTCTAGTCTTATACAATGAAAAAAATGAATTACGGGAAAAAATCATAATAATATAAAGTAAAACAAATTATATTCAATTTTTTTAAGAGGATAACCACTATAAAGGAATTAATCTGACTACGAAAAGTGGCAACTCGATTTTTGCACTTTTGATTTTGTAAAACCTCAAAAATTCTCCTAGCTAAAGCTATTTCCTATGAGATATTTCATAATCTCAAAAATATTTAGAATTGATTTTTGAACTTTTATATTTACCTTGAAGTTAATTAATACCTCATATTGAGAAAAAATGAGATAATTTGGTTATAATTTTATTATGAAATGTGATATAGATATATTGGACTCAAATGGAACCCCAACCATAAAATTAATTCAACTAGTTTATAATGTGCAATTTTTGACTTCAGATTATTGTGTTCATTAAGAAATTACAAAATGCTATCTAAACATTCTTCCTTTATTTCCATCAAATTTTTTATCAACAGCTATCCTTATCAATCTGTTACATTATCATGTTAGCCTAATCAACTTTCGTATAATTCTTGCTTGGAAATATATATTTTTTTAGAAAAAGGAGAAAGAGTAAAAAAGAAACGTAAAATGGAAGCAGAATTCACCTAAAAAAGAATTTTATTAAATAGATTAATCCAAAAAAAAAAAAAAAAAAAAAAGTGTTACCTAAAAATCAGAGATAACGTGTTATCGAAAATAAACTAGAAACGAAACGTCCCTTGAGATAAACTTATTGAAATAATTATTTGAATTAAATTTAAATAAGACTTCAGAAATTGGTTTTCTCAATAGTGTCTTCCAACCTAAAATCTTGACTACTTAGGAGATATTTATTTAATATTTACACACATATATTATTTTAAAGATGATTGTAGAAGAACCGAACTTGCTATTATTATTCCATTAGACTGATTACCATTTCTAACATTGTTTTATGATTATTAAATTTTTAATTAGTGTCAAAATACAGAAGAATTGTAATTTCATTCTTAATTCGTTTGGTATTTGTTGACTCAAAGAATATACATTGATCGTTTGAAAATTTAAAAAGCAGTTTAATCTTGATTATTTGAGAATCGCGATCTATATTGCGGATCGTACACAATGCGATCCCATATATTCTATTATTATTTATTCCTTAAGTAACTAAAAGCACAAAATTGATTAGGGATTAAATAATCTAACAATGTCTCTTTCCTCTAGACAAAATCAATTAGCGTGACGTCACTCAACGACTTCGAAATAGTATGTAATTGATGGAATTACTGATGGAGAACTAAGAAAAAGGAATTTTACCGCGAAGATTCAAGAAAAAAATATGATAATAAATAAGTTGCTCAGTAGGGGTGAGATGTAGGCTGTTGTTGTTTTCTTCCGCTCCCACGTGGTCCCGCAACTCGGGGATGGACATGAGACAATCCATCGACTTTATCGACCAGCGCAAGCCCAGCAACAGCGCGGGAAGCCTGGGCATGCCCCGGTGAAGAGCGGCTGCCCCGGTACGACTCATGTTGCTGAGATGGTGGGGAGAGCCCAATGCTTTCCCTCAAGGTCAGTCGCCTCGTTGCCGTGGTGGTGATGGGGAAGGGTTCTTCGTCTAACTCCTCAAATGTTCGGTGTACCCGAAAATCAGGGTTCGCTGAGGTGCTCCTGGTATCCGAGAAAAGAAACACCCGGTCAAATTTTTCGCAGGGTATAAGGAAGCCCTAGTCAAACCTTGGAACAAAGATCGAATTCGTGTGATATAAATAACCTTTCCTGAAATTCGTGCAAAATAATAGCTTTAAGAGAATTCAAGAAAGTGATGAAGATGTAGAACTAAAAGATGATTTTATACACATTACTCGACGTAAATGAATCAGATATAATATATTCTAATGTAAATATATCGTTAAATATCACTGAATGGGCTTTTGATTTCAAAATTAGTATCATTTATAATATAAAATTCCAAGAAAAATACTATATTAATTTCGATAACTTATATATTATATGTGATTTTTACATATTTTCAAATGAAAGATAAACAAAATATTAAGGCATGAATCATTATTTTGGCGAAATTTATTACTGGTAATGTTTTATCCCCAAAATGGCAGTCGTTCTAAGGAAGCAGAATAAATTGGTTTCAGTCGTGGATCTGTTTGTCTTGTCAGTTTCTGTTCTTTTTTTTTTTTTTTTTTTTTTAAGTTCAATTAATATTTATGGGTAAAAAATTCGATTTTGATGAAAATCTTCGTTTTCTGCAATTGTCTTTAGATGAATTATTTAGAAAAATAAATTTTAGCAAATGTCAGGGGTTGTAAAAATCAATGTGTAATAATAATCAATGTAGTAAGCCTTAAGATATTATGAATGGCATGCATGCATGTGTCGCTTGGGAAAAAAACTTGAAAACTCCTAATAACTCATCCCGTTTGACATGCATCCAGAAATGCCATGCAAATTTCCCGATGGCCAATGAGATGTAACCTTATCCCATCTACTTTCAATAGTGTGGAATGTTCAATCCCTAGACAAATGTAGCTCTTACTTGAATCTCGAGGCAATGGTGAATAATTAGGTAATTAGTTTAGATAAAAAGTTAATTTTCTGTTTTAAATATCATAGTCTGATTTTCCATAATCTAGATAAATATGAGGCAATGCATAATCTGCTTAAAATAATTAATCTGTAAATATCTTCTAGAAGTCTAAAATGTACACTGATTCGAAATATCATAAGTTTGTGCGAATATATTTCATATAGACTAAAATTTAGAAAAATAAATAATTCAGTTAGAAAAAAAATTAACCATATAATTATAAAAGTCATTGTAAGTAAGAATTGATGTTCTTGTTTGGTTTCTTTGTCGTTCTATATTCTTTTTTTACACATTAAATCGAGGTTTTGGTTCTATAACACAACTTTCGATCGTATAGAGCAAATTTATATCTTTGCTGATTCATGTTTTAAATACTTCACAAATCCAGTCATTGACTGGAATCATATAAACTAAAATATCAACCAAACTAATCCATGTGTCTATACAAATGATAGAAAATACAACCAATTAACTTCCATTGAAGTGATATTCTACACACATAAAAAAAGATTTTGAAAGAACGAGATTATCCGTATTCGTTTTGAGTAGGAATATTTATCCTGATGGATTTTGAAAGAATCTCAAATTAATTTCTTAAATGTGTGTGCATGTGAATACCGTCATCTGTCCATAAAATAACCTCTGAAATTAAACAAAATTCACAGCTCAGAAAAACGTATAAAATAGCTTTATGTCATACAGCCAAGAAGACTATAAATATTATTCACAGAAATAATCTGCCACCATTACTAATTAAATGGCATTTGTTTATAAACAGCGTCCTATTATGTGCCTGGTTAAAATCTGTATCTGAACAGTTTAGTTAAATACAAAATTGGAAATTATTAAGAACAAAAAATTATCATCTTGTTCTAAAATTATTTATTTTCCATAATTTATTTGCAATATCTATTTATATTATTCGTTTCGACTGGTTTGCTTTTAGATTTTTTTTTCTTCTTTTTTTTAAATTTATTTTAATTTTGGGAGAAAACACTTTCAGTAAAAAAAGAGAATTTTTTGGAGGTGCTTTACTAAAAAATTAATTATTTGAAGTATATAATATTAACACTTGTGTATTATCATATATTGTGCATATATATATATATATATATATATATATATATATATATATATATATATGTAATGTTTGTTACAGATATTATACGAGTATCTACATATAATCATCCGGGTGTATTGTATATAAGCAGATAAAATGTTAACTGTATACGAATTATGCATATGTACGCAAATAAACATTTGCAGATCAATATCCCCGATAAAATGTAACCTAAAAGCAGAAATAAAGTCTTGATATTTTATAATTATAAAAGTCATGGTAAAATGATTATAAAAGTCATAGTAGCACGATATTAGCTTCGTAAAATTAGAAATTGATACATTGTGTGCATTTAATAAAAAACGTATAGCACTACATATACAATTATAATTTCCACAGTCAAATCAAGAATTAAAATTACAAAATATAATACAAAAAAAAAAAAAAAAAAGTTTCTACTACATAAAATATGTTACAGAGTATTTTATAATTTTGTTCCGAAAAAAAACTCAATTCTTTCATTGTTTATATATTGTATTTTCAGCAAAATTGATTTTGTTTGTTGTTATTTCAAGTTTATCTGCTTTTGTTTAAGATCAAGTTTATATTGTTGTTTGTTAGCCAAACAAAAAACATTTATTTGTTTAATTTTCACTGTGGGTTAGAAGTTATTTGAAGATGATATTTTAATTAAGAAGAAAACAATTTTTTTTCTTTTTTTCTAAAGATATGAAATTTGCCAATATTAAGCGAAATTTCCTTTTAAGAAATATCAAGTATATTGTTATTTTTAACTGAACTATTAAAAAAAAATGACCCCCACAAATAAAAGTTTTCCCTTATAGTTTGCACATTCTTAACATAACCATGTCTAAATTTCTCTTGCTTCTTACACATAAGGTTATCTCTGTTGTCACTATGGCGACAAAAAGAAATCTATTGCTTTATTTCTAATAAAGGAAAATACGCTTTTCACATATATAGTAAAGAAAAACAGGAAGTGCAATTATTACTTAGACAAAACTCTTAAGCCGAATATAAAGTCAATTCTAAGTAAAAGAAGACTATCAAGGGAAAAACTGAAAACAAAAAGTCGTTTGAGAATCATGGGAAAATAGTCTTTATTTATAGATACAATATGTGAAAATACGTAAGTCTTTTCACTACATTTCAATTAAACCTTTTACTACGTGAAATTCAGTATCTCAACAAAGTCAAAGCAAATTCTAACAATGCAGCAGTTGTAGTAAAGCTAAATACGAAAGTGAAAATGCACAACAGATAAACAAATCGCAATGGATCAAAATAAAAGCAGTGCATAAGCGAGATAAACGCGGCCTGTTGATTCAGAGTTGCGGTTTTTGCGGTTTCGGTGGGCACGCACGCGTAACGCGAATTGCCTCTTTCTCATTTTTTCCATCCTTCTACTTAGCTTTTTAACGAATCACTATAAAATTGGTAGTTGTGTGCGTATGCAGTCCATATCAGCGATTCTACTCTGCAAGAGATGCATGCTGGAACAATTTTAGACGAGAGAGAGTCTGTCTCTCTTTTATTTCGTTACTACTCCCATACAAAAGCCAGTTCTGAAGGTCAAGTACGTTCACAATCAGAGCCTGACAACGATACAATCGCCCAGTTTTTGTTTTCTTTTTTCCTTTGAGTATAGCTCGGTGGAATTCTCTCTCTCTCTCTCCCCCTGCCACGCCTCCCCTTCCTTTCTTTCTTTCCTTTTTCGTATTGGAGAACTGGTTACAATGTGGAAGAGAGAGTCAAAGGTCATAGCTTTCTTCATCAGTCGCGAGCACCGGTCATGTTTTATTTTTCTTTTAATCGCTTCGCGCATTTATTTGTTTATTTATTATTGTACTCCTGCAGAGAGGAATAAAAATTCGCGGGAAAAAGTTTTATTTTAAATATAAAGCAGGAATTCATCCAGTCATGACATCTTAATTTTTTTGATGCCTTTATTTTTTTTGAAGGAAAACGGTTATTGAACTCTAATGGATAACTCAATATATGATCAATGTGCACTCATTCATGCACAATTTATAGTTTAATAAGTTTGTGTGTTACAAAATAAGTTATTTTCACAAAAAAGTTGTTTTTTTATGCAAAGAAAAATAAATAATCGTTTGGAAATATTAATAAACATTTGTTTGAACAATAATTAGCATTTTAAAATATCTATTGAATTCTAAGTGTGTTTTATCATGCACATAAAAGTAAAATAATAAGTATCCTGCCGCATTTTTTCGATATATATGGCTAATATAAACAAACTTATATAATGAGGTTAATAATATTTACTACTTCAAGTATATGCAGGTCTCTCTGTGAAATATTTGAGAAACACTTAAATTCTTTAAGTAGCATTTAAGAAATTTTAGGAGATTCATAGTAGTCTCTTCTAGAGTTATAGCACTTCTGTTGTCCAATTTCCCAATGAATAAATGCCTCAAGCCATTTATTTCTTGAATTCGCTAAAAGAAATGCATTTATATTTCAATCAGTTTCATCTTGAAAATAAAAAGGATATTTTAGTAACATCAATTTTAGATTGAAAACTAGCCAATTTACACATAACTGGAATGCATGTTTTATATAAACCATGATGTGTAAATCAAGCTACTGATATGTTTTTGTTCAAGAAATTCAACTGTCAGTCTTGGTATACAAGAGAATCCTTATCATAATAGAATATGAGCATTCTAACATTTAAGTTTTGAGGAATTTTTGGATATATTTAGTAATGTACCAGTTCGGTTGAATTTACCTTAGTCCATCTAATTGTCTTTCGCTTTGTGAAAAACGTCATACATTGCTTTTTCCATGGTACGTTGCCTTTTTAAAAATTGTGGGGATGCGATCATCGTAAAAGATCCATACTTTACTTTCTTGGCTATCAGAAATGTTAAAAAACAGTATGTAAGTTTCATGATCAGTTTGAATTATAAAAAGTAAAACTATATCAAACATCTTCAAGAAATTTCTTTTAATCACTTGAAGCTATTTTATTGATCCTTTTACCGACTTCTTTACTTTACTAATCCTTTACGCTCCTTTTTGGAGCTCAGTTCTATTTTGGGGAACCCAACAGGAAATTATTTTTTCATATAAATGTTAATGACTTATTTTATGTATGATGTCGAATTCTAAAATTAAATTGTTTCTTTATCATTTGATTGGTACACTCATTGTTCTGGACTAATATTTCCGGTATGACAAACATATTATCCAAAATTACAATCGACAATTTTGTGCTGTTCCCCATGAAGCTACTTTCTTGAAGATGTTCGCTATTTCTATGATATTCAATAAATCATCTGTGTGTAAATACAGTAATGAAAGATATACCTTCATTTCAAAATGCTAATTTTCGACGTTAAACGCATTCTTCCTGAATACATCTCACTTTAAATTATTGAAAATCATTGCAATAATGCTGTCGCGTCGGCTCCATTTTCCTTTCTTGTTTAAAACTGATTTTACGCTAAACTATTTGTAAATTTAAAATAACCAACTTTTTCTTCTTTTTTATCTCCACTTTTTTTTAAAAATTTCATAATGACCTTTGTATAATGTCCATAGAAAAAAATTACATTTAGGAATTAAAATTGAAGAACACATTTGAATAAATGAAGAAGTGAGTGTAAAAATATAATTTTATTCACTGTTGAATAATTAATTTTATGTTAAATATATTTTTATTTCTATTTGCTACTGAAATGAAATAATTTTTAAAAATTCGAAAATTTCTTAGCATTAAATTCTTTTTAATTTAATTTATGGTAATTATTAATTTTTTAATTTATGGTAATTATTAATTGTTGTTCTTATTAAGTTTTCAAACATTAAAAAATAATTCATCATAATTATCATGTTATCATTTTTTTGATAATTGAAAGCATAAATTTTTTGATAATTGATAACATTTTTATCATTTCATTTTAGGCAGTATAACTGTTTCTGAGAAATTTTATATTTTCAACAGTATGAATAAGATATTTGCATCTTACAAATCGTTTTTCGCCTGGCTAAAGGTTGAAAAATTATTTTTAAACTTTGAAATAAATAAAAGTAATTCCAAGCGCTAATGTTTTGTTCCTTTTCGATAAATTGTTTCTAGTATTTTTTTTTTTTTTTTTTTTTTTTTTTTTTTTTTTTTTTTTTTGATATGGATGGACAATTTTTTGTGGCGGCATCGGTATACAACATTTCTTTATTCTAGCAGTTATAATCTTTTCAGTTACTTATTTTTAATTTATTTGGCTTTGTTTCATTCGTTTTACGAGTTAGTTTTATAATTATTCTAAAAGTAGAAGAGGAAATTGATTTATAAGCTTGCAGTTTTTCCTTGAAAACTTTTTATGCGTTTTTATAAAAAAATTCAAATTTTATGCATGATAATTGATTTACAGGAAAATTCAGGCATAAATAAAAATTAATGATTGAGATTCATATGCAGTATAAATAAGGAAATTAATTTATGAATCCAGAATTATTTTAACTTAACGAAGTAAAATAATAAACTTGTTATTTAATTAAACAAAAGAGATGTATAGTAACTATAAAACATTTAACATATCGAAAATTTATAGCATTTTAAATGTAACTAATCTAATTCAAATTTATTACATTAGTTAAAAAAACTGTTTAGAATAATTAAAAAATTCTATCATTAAAAAATTCCAATTTAATGTTTTATGATGAAATAATACTAAATGAAAGAATAAAAAAGAATATATTGTACAGCTTTATCAGAAATATATTCCAGAAATAGGATATTTTATGGATTTATTTCCCTCTCTTTATATTATACCCTTTTATTATTAACTCAATGGAAGTGTACCATTCAAATTTGTTTCCTCGATTTCCGATAGATTTCTAGACCTTAACGATCCTAAGAATTTTATAAATAGAGCTTACTTTTAGCATTTTAACTGGAACAATATCATTTTTATGATTAGAGTCTATCTCCAAGTTGAAGTCTTAAATCTATATTAAATAAATGCGAAAAAGTAGATTTGTTTTGTTTTCGATATAAGTTGAGACTTTAAAATCTTGGGCAAATATCTCAAAACAGCTGTACGTAATTATGCTATTATTTATGACAATGGACGAGATTAAGATTTGGGAAATAATAAACGCTAAATTACAGAGAACTAATAGTTGCAAACCATTATGAAATGAGTGCTGTGAATGATGATACATGAATTCTTCACGGGTAAGAAATTATTTTAATTTGTATTATGTGTTTATTTAAATACTTGAATGTCTTGAAAGGAAACTTGTATAAATTAGCTTAAATCAGGAGTAAGAAAGTTTCCGAAGCATTTGAAATACGACAAAAATTGTGTATCTTTGGACTTAACACTCTCGCATTTATTGACAGTTCTTCATGGGTACTAAACGTTAACACTTGAGAAACTGGGATCATTTTTGTGCAATGCTTATAAAAAGCTTTCAAATTTTCTAGTTTGCAAAAAAAAAAAAAAAAAAAAAAAAAAAAAGGATTTTCATTATTTTAATTTTTTTTTTTCCGATAAGAGAGAGATTAATTTTATCCTTACAAAATTACTTTAATTATTAAACCATACTGTTTTCCGTTCGTAAAGTTTTTTTTATGTGAAATTTTTGTTTATTATAGATTAAAATAATTGCTTTTTGCTTTTTATTTTTAATTTCATGCATAAAATTAGATTTTAACTAATTCAAGCCAATATTTTAAGCCAATCATATTTTTTTTAACAATATATCTATGCAATTGTTAATGTGCAGTTTGTAAGTACATTTGTTTTATTGTAGCATTAAAATAACTCTCTGACATATTTCAGAATTATGAATGCTTAATTATTTTTAAATTTTCCTCAATTACATTTGAGATCTCAAAGTAATTTATCAAGGAGATATTTGGTATTGGAATTATAATAAAACCTAAAAAAAAAATAGTAAAATTAAACTTTGCTAGTAAAGCTTTTTGTATCTATCTGTGATAAAACCGAAAATAGTTTTTTTTCCCCAAGAGAAAATATACAATTATGCAAATATGAAGATTAAAAATGAAACTAAAAATACATTCACCTGTCATTTCATTGTAATACCTCCTGAAACTATTTAAGCAGCTCAAAAACAAGTTAATCAAATTAGATGTAAATTGTCTTAAAGCTGAGTGTGAAAAGTAGATGGATTTTTGTGCTTTTAATAAACGTCTGTAGCCAGTATGAAGTATAACTTTGTGCACATCAGAATTTATTTGAATATTACAAAGGAAAACATTTCTGGTTAATCTTTTTTTCCGTAATCGTTGCAATAAATTTTCAAGGACAATGCATTTTCCCGTTAATGCATGATTCATCCTCCAATCACGTGCGCGAAATGAATAGCTAAGCCCTGTAATTCATTCACGCTCTTTAGAAACATGCTTTCCTTCAAAAACTACTGGGATGAAAAGCGCTCTTTTCGGAAAACTGCGTCAAAATCGATTGTCCCTTTTCGATCCGTTCTTAGAATTTTCTGAGCGTTCTATTTTCCGGAATTCCCGCCAAGATTTTCTGTTTTGAATCAAATGAGGTGCACTTCATGTACTTCCTTTCCTGAAAGCAACATCTTTACAATTTGCGAGATAATAAGTAACAACTAATATCAAATTTCAGATCTAATTTACTTTTGATACAACGAATGAGGCTATTAATTATTATAAATAAATAAAATAATTTAAAAATTTAAAAAATTTTATTATTTGATTATTTTAATTACACTTTTATGTTGTGCGTTCAAAATGTAATGGGCTTTTTTTTTTTTTTTTAATTATTAACCAAGAGAATACTCTATTAGCAAAATCAGAATGCATGGTTGTCTTAGAATGAATTTATCAGATGATCATAAGAAAGAAATAGATCTCCTGATGACATATCATAATAGCACATTAATAGTAAGAAAACTACTAAGATATGATAGAGAAAAATGCATAATTACTTTGAAAACAATATAATACTCTTAATATTATTAAAAATAAGACTTTAGTTTTGAGAAGCTATTTAAAAAATGTTTACAGAGCTGTTAAAATGAAAATGGATATTCAAAGACTAGTATACTTTCTGTTTTACTCAAAAGATTCGAATGAAATTTCAAATATATAGATTGTATAGATCATACAAAGTCGAAGTTTCCTTGGAAAAAGATAATTTGAAATCTTGCCAATGGATGGTGTTGTGCTTCTAAAACCATTTCAAAATGAGTCGCTCATGATTTCATATTAAAAGCAATACGTATGATTTGAAGAAATAATTCATCTGCAGTGAATATGTTGCTAAACAAGAAAGAGAGTCTATTTATTGTGAAACTCTTATCAGAATTAGTGCAATACTTTGGTAACGCACCTCGTTTTTCAGCAGAGATAAAATTTAAAGAAAGGACTCATATTTATAAATAGTTTGCATGATGCAAAAGTTTGATGAAATCGATTCTCTAGATGTTGTTGCTCTAAAAAGAGAGCGACGTGCTCCTAAGACGATGTTTGTGGAAAAAGTTGCAATTTCTGAAGAACGTAAAAGTTCTTCAAATGGTTCTAAATGACGCTTGCGATAGCGGAAACATTGGACATTCTGTACATAACTGTGAGCATGATTTAAACCAAAATTCTGAAGTTGATCCTTACAACATGCATTTCGTGAAACTATTGAAACCCCAAAGCAACTTTACATGTTTTGATTTTGCTTTACATTTTCTGGCAATATGCACATGAATGAGTACTCATAACCTCTAATGGATATATGTGGCTCACTTTCATATAGCTTGCATTATGAACACAGAAAAGTACCTCAAACGGGGTTCTGTCAATCATTATGCCGTAAACAACTGTTGCTACATTCCTCCATCCATCATGACATTGGGTGGATTCCATTTTGGCCCCGTACTTCAGCAAGGAAGTCACAGTGAACAGGTTTGTGAGGTGTATAGTCACAATTAACGAATACAAATGAATATGTTTCTTGGCAAAATGAGAAAGAGATTGTATGGGGATCACAAAGTTAATGCAAGATTTGTTTCAAATGTGATTCAGTTTAACTTCCCCTATGAATATGTCATCACGCATACTTTTCCTACTTCCTGTCAAACAAAATCACCAGAGTTGAATTCATATGATTTCTGGCAATGTGGTTTTATCTAAGATCATACTTGCCACTAGAGTTATGCGGACGTAAAAGAAAGCGTTGTTCACTATCATTCTCATTCACTCCTATTTATATGTTGAGTTAAGCCATTGATTACTTAAGGACATGCTTTTAGCAAATTATTAAAAATATACGTGAAGAATATAGACGTCTAAAAATAGTTTGTCCTTTCTAAATAGATCTTTATTTTAGTGTCACTTATTGGGGAAATTTGAATCTATTTTTCCTCCCCTCAGAGAACCTCGGACGCGTGATCTGTATAATACATATTTGTAGTTTCGGATTTCTTCTTCAAACTTCGATATTTTCAGCAGGAAACTTTTGGTTCCTGCAGTTTTTTCTCTTTCATTCAACTCAAATTGAGCAGTAGTCTTTGGATCACACTCAAATTACGAGTATACCGTCACCATTTAGATTCGTTCAAAAATATCAAAGCTATAAGACTTTGAATACAGTCATCTTTACTTTAACTATTTTGTCATTGAAATATGTGCATGCCTAGGATTTTTCCAAGGTTTAGGAAAAAATTATTTTCTGACCAACCTCGATTGAGACGTGAATTACTGTTGGAAAATTAAAATAAAGAAGTCGATATATTATTCTATTTTCTTAATTCATTTCCGATTTCAAGATAGAATTAACAGAGCAATAGACCCCACCAATCATCGTGTATATTTTATATTTTTTCATTTTATAGTTTATTTTTAAAACTTTATTATATATTGAAAAGATATTTTTAACAAGCTATAAAACTTTGAAAGTAGTGTTACAAACAAGGTGCCCTTTTTCTCATTTTTTGAGAAGAATTATATAATAACACTCTGTGGAAAAATTTATTAATGAATATTTGTTTGTATATGATAATAATAATCAAAGTATATTAGATAAGTATTTGTCTAATATATTTTGCGATTATTATTCACCAAGTTATCTGTGTCTGTGAATGCAAGAAAAGGTGCTTTTATGATAAAGGTCACTATATATTCAGTCATTTCATTCTTATTTTACATCATATAAATGAATTTCGCAAGAATAAATTTCCTTAAAAAGTGTAACTAAGTTGTGTAACGTATTTTATTAACATGGATCTGCTTGGGATATTTCTAACAAATTATATATGTAATTGAAATTCTTTTCTGTTCTTTTATGTCCGCATAAAGTTTGTGTGTTCAGATATATATTTTTCGAGAAATTTTTACCATCTTAGCATTTAGCCATCAATTAAGGTGTGACAAAAACAATTATATACTCCTACAACTTCATCCCACACTAAGTATACTGAAGGAAGATGTAATGTCTCGGTACACTGATCACATATATAATGGTTATCACCTTGGAATAATGAGCTTTATTTTAATGTTTTGTTTTTTTGTCTTCCAATGTTGACTAGTAAGTTAAGCTTTAAGTTCTAATGTTCACCATTTGTTTAATATTTCGGTAAACTTTCCTATTTATTTTACAAAGTTATAGTCCTAACTGATTTCTTAAATTTATTTGAAGAAACAATAATTACTGGTTTCAATAATTTAAAGTAATGGACATTTTTTTATTTAGATTTTTTATTATAGACATTTTTTTAGTTAGAGCTGATGAAACAAGTGCAGTTTAAGAACAAATTTTGATTCAATCAAGTCATCAAAAAATATTAAATTACTTGCTATTATTGAAAAATTATTGAATTATTTTTATGAGTTCATTTTTATCTATATGATTTATCATTGTGAATTTATAAATAAATTATTTCATACTGCTTTGTTTGTTACAACAAATGTTCCAGTATCATGAGGGCTTGGAATAGGGTTTTTTATATTTTTTCAAATATTTTATTAATTTATTAAATTAATTTTTATCTAGCAAATAAAATAATGAGTTTATTTGTGATGCGAATTTTCTCATCGATTCTTATTTATTTGTGAGCCTTGATCGTGGCCTAAATTCACGAATCACGTATATTTCAAATCAATCTCTTCTCTGGGTTGACTTTTTCAACTTTTCTAAATTTAATTGCCATAAATATGATTGTGTTGTAAATAAAATAGTAGTGTAATTAGAATTGCCACATTTATATTAAGTTATTTACATTCTTTTAAATTATATAATTTTCTAAAAGACGCATTCTTCACATTTTGTAAATTAAATTCCATTTCTAAAATAAATAGCAAAATAAATTGTAAAATATCGTAACCATCATCTTAAAAATAAATAAAAGAATTGCTTAATTATTGTTAAGTTTAAAGAAAAATTATTTTATAAGCTAATTTCAAAAATGAAAAATTAATTTGTATGCTTTTTTCATACTGATTTCTTTTCTTAAATTCGTAGATTTAGATTTGTCTTAAGCGTTTAAACTCCAATGTCAAAGGAATTCCTTAGTACCGAATGGCATTATAGATGTGTTTATTTTTAAAATTGAGTCCCTGCTGTTTATGAATGAATTAATCTAGAAATAAGGCTCTGAATACTATCTGGAGAAATCTATTTACAAATTTTAAGAAGAAATAAAATATTCTTCACTTGAGAAATTAAATTTATTAATTTTTAAACAATGATTTAGAATGAACATCTTCTTGGATTCATATTAAATAAGAAACATATTTTTATCAGTATAAATATCGTTTTTTTCATGTTTTTAAAAAATCTAAGTGATTGGTATTTTAAATATAATAATTTTGCATAAATTTCTGGATTTTAATTTATTTATTTAATTAATGTATTTAAAATTTATTTGTCGACATTTTTTTTATATCAGATTAATAATTTTTGATTTTATTCTCTTAGATCACAAAGTATTTACCTCTTCATTTTATAATGCTTTCAAAATGACCATTTTAGGGCTGTTAGCTCTTTCTAAGATAATATTTTTTAATATTTTTGACTGAGTGATTAATAATGATATTTTTTTCCATTGAAAATATTCATGTTTAATCATTATATTGTCATCAAAATGCACTTTTAATAAATGCACTATAATTTTAAATATCAGTATATTAGCGTTATATTTTAAAAGTATTCTCGATTCTAAAATAAAAGATCCACCCATTTCGAAATAGGGACTATTTTGCATCTAAACGCATCACAAAGTTGGGAAGAGCTTGAATATTCCCACATCTCGTATAAATAGTATGACGTGATCTGGAACCTTGAAATTACGATTTATTCATATATTTAAAGATGTGATCCTAGTTGTGGTACCAATTAAGATGCCAAAACGGTGGCTTTGTAATGACTTATAAATGAGACGGCAGACATCTTTGAAGAAAGTCACATAACAGGGAAGTGATTTGTATAAATGAAAATTATGATAAAATATGGATTAAGAGGAATTTATGATGAAACATGGTATTTCTGTTAAAAAATAAATTATTTAATAATTGGCCTAAGAGATTCTTATGGCAGAACATATTCATTGTATTATTTTGAAATTATATATATATATATATATATATATATATATATATATATATATATATAGTTAGATAGATAGATATAGTTTAATCTCTATTCCTTTATTTGACAAGCTATAAAATTGGTTCTAATTAATCATCTTGGCGATAGAGAGCTAACTAATTGAGTGACTGTCAATAAAATTTTCTCAACCAATAAAATTTCCAGAAAAATGAAACTTTGTTTCTAGATCTTTTAGATATTCACCAATAAAAATCTGTGAGTTTAAATTCTGTAACATATATCTTAGTTAATACAAATTACATGCTAATTTATGACTTCTATCCCTCTTGAATAAAGTATGTTATTTGAAATGACCATAGCGTAATAAGTTATTATAATGATAATTTTTAGAAATAAATAAGGAAAGTGTTTTTTTCTTTAAAAAAATTATTTAAAAATTAACATTTTAACATATTTTTTTATAGTGCGCAATAACATTTTTATCATAAATATGACCATTTTTGCATAAGTATATGCAAATTGTTCTTTTACTTTCATTATAATATGAAAATTGATTTCTTAAAATCAATTGTATTTTAGTGCAGAATTATAGAAATACAACTTACGAAAAAAATTTTAGATACTTCATATTAAGTCAAATTTTTATATTTATAAGTTCATTTTTAATATATATTATAGTTTCTAAAAGAATTAATTAAATTATATTCCTTTTGATATTGAAAAGGCGAATTTTTAATATCTGCTATATAATGAAGTCTTATATATCTGCTAAAGTGTTTATAATATTTTTAAAAAATTGAAATTCATTAAAAACTTCAAAATTATTAAACGTTATTATGAAAATTATTAAAAATTATTTTTTATATGTATGTAGTAGGTAAAAGATTATCGCATTTGATAATGATTTGCTTAGTAAAATTCTTAACTTTTTTTGATAATTATAATCGATTAAAATCATAAATAATGTATATTCAGGTAACTTTAAAAATATTGTACGCGCAGAGTGAAACACATTTTAATTATTATTTTTATGCTAGATTTTAATATAAAAATAATGAATATGTTTTATGAAATGAATGAAGAGTGTGAATTATATTAAATATATGAATATGATGTACTAAAATGTTAATTTATTTAAAATGATTTTCTCATTAGTGAAAATAATTTCTATAACAATGAGAGGTGCAAATTAAAATTATTTTGGTATTAAAATGTGAATAAAATGTCTTAATTTTTCTTTTGACTAAACAACGATACCGACATTTATTACGGAATTTATATTAGATGTGGAAAATAATGTATTACGAGAATATAAATACGATATCGATCATAAATTGCATGTTTAGGACATTATATATACTAAAATAGGTAATGTAATTTTTAAGATTATATAATCGTGACAAATGAATCATTTTTAGAAATTAATCTTTTGTTTTTGCTAAAGCAAACCAAAAAGGAGGAATTGCCCTATCATTTAAACCAGTGGTTATCAAAGGGGTCCCCGATATCATCCAGGGGATGTGGAAAATTTAAAATTTATTTGAAGGTCCGTGAACAATATCAGGGTTTGCGTGCAATACAATATATAATATATTTGTGACTCTCTTTTTATTATGTATATTTAAATAAATGAAAATAAGTAAAATAGTAGCAATTTTTACATTCTTAGTAAAATATAAATATAGGTGGCTGTTTAAAATGAAGTATGCAAAATAACTACTAAGTGTTATGTAATATCTTTTGTGGAAAAACATTGATAAAACTTATTTCCACTGATTTGTCAATTGTAGTAATAGTAGTATCTATAACTTGTTTTAATGTAATTACTAAAACTTAGTTATTGTTCAATTTATTTCAATAATTTAAGCGTTCTGTTTCCATCAACACGTTAACAATTATGCAATATAACAACAAAATAACAATAAAGAATCTGAGATAATTCCTTAAGTACGAAAATTAAACATACATTGATGCACTCCAATGATTTGATAGCTAAGATGGTGTCAAATCCTTAAGTTGATAACTAGCACGGCAAGGTGCTAGACAGACGTTCGAAAACAAGTTTATACAGAAATGCAATAACACTGCTACGTGCACTAACGTGTACAATGTAAATATAAACTATGAGTAGTACATCGTACATCTAATCAACAATTTGTTCTATGTTATGTTGATATGGAGTGTATAAACAAATTTCCTCAGGCTTAGACAAAATTTTTTTCATGCTATTTAAAAGCTTTTTGATATAGCAGAATTTTATTGTTATGCAGATAGTAAACTTATTACGCATCAGTATATTTGAATAAAATTTATTTATTTTGAAAAAAAAATATGTATCACATTTTTCAATATAGTAGCCCTTAATATTAGTTGAGAGATAAGTTAATAGTAATCTCTTAATGTTACTTTTGGTATAGTTGTATTTTTTTGTATTACGTAAATAGTGTACTTTCGTTACGTAAGTATGTTTGAATGAAATGGTTGTTTTTAAAAAAAATTATATTATATTTTTTCAAATCAAAAATCTTTTAACTTTAGTTAAGGGATTAATTTTTTTTAATTAAAAATTTAGGAAGAGACCTGAAGTTTTTTAAATACAGACGTTTTTTGAAAGAAGTTAATTATTGAAAATTATATTTTTTTCAAAAATTATTTGTTGGAAATAAAATTTTTGATATACAGATTTTCTCATATCCTTTTCCACTCTCTTTAACATATAAGTGATCCGAAGAAAAAATACCGACAGTACAGTGTTGAATATGGCTTTCTTCATCACCAGGAAATAGTACTTTATCTATGTATCTTCTATGTAATAAAATTATATCAAAGGATTCAATGAAACCTTCCACGCTTAAGGAATATTTAATAAAAATCCATAATTACAAATATGACAAAGGATAGGGATTAACGTTATTTCAGCCAGTCAAAGAAAAATATTTGAAAATACAGTCGCTGCAACAACTCATATGGATAACATGTGAGGGAGATGACGATGGAATGCGTATTTCTTATAACATTTCTTTATTGATTACAAAAGTCTAAGAGATGCACTCTATTGGCGAAGAACTTTTATTAGCTGTAAGTGTATAAATCAGCTTTCGACATGACAAAAAGAATTTTACTTAATAATACGGTGCAAAAAAGTACTGACGAAATGCCCCAGTTCAAAGAAAATACTTCATGTGAGTACTTAAAAAAATTTGAATTTTCTATACAGCTTGACAAATATATTTTAATAGAAAACTTTACTTAACTTATACCTGGTTCTTAGCAAATATGGAAAATTTTGCCAAGATTTGCCGTTTATTAAATGTTTGGTGACATCGATATAAGAAGTGGAACATAATTTACTGACTTAAATGATTTTCGATGATAAAGCAAGTACCCTTAAGTAGTATCATTTTTATTGTTATTGACAGCGACCCTGCAATGATAGGAAGATATTGAGGCTTACTGACATACTTACGAGTTGTTTCAAAAATATTTTCAGTACATTGCCTCATTTATGGCCACCTAGTCGCAAAAAGTCTTAGTGAATGTTTGCATAGATCACTAGGTTATGCCATTAGAGCAATTAATAAAATCAAAAGGAACATTTTTAATGAGATTATTTAATCAACTTGATTTGGAAAATAATAAGGATTGCAATCACTTACTACTTCACCCAGAAATGCTTTGATTATCTGGAAATACATGTTTATAATGATTTTTTGCCCTCATTGATTCTCAGTGTTGTAATTACTGTAAAACGAAGACAATGATTTGCTATACAATTTAATTAACTCAAAGGACATATCCTATATGAGTAATTTATTTGCCAAATTTAAGGAAACTGATTGAAACTACAATTAAATTTAATCAAACCTAAAAGTATAATATCTGTGTTTGTTGCAAAATTTCTCTGCACAAACAAAACTTGGAAAGTGCAGAATGTTCTCACTTTCCGAATAGCAAAATAAAGATGAAAATTTGGCTTGCTTGCTGTCAACACCTAATGGCTCTTCATGCAGACCTGAAAAAAAGATTTGCAAGACATTCTTGACTTGTATATTCCCAATGAGTTTTTAATCATTTTGCGCATGGAAATAAAATCAATATTTGAATAAGGATAACACAAATTCTAATTACAAAAACATATCTCAAATTTATCCTCTCATTACGGGATGTTAAACATAAGTTGTTGATTGATTTCCTATCTTGGTACTCGGTAGAACGTAGAATCAGTGTTGTTAAAAGCTTCATTACAAAAAAGAAGAAAAGCAGAATAGAAAGTAGTTTTCGGGAGGATTAGAGGTTTTTATTCATAAACATTGAGCCGAACATAAATATACTCATAACATCTCATCAAGTTTATCCTAGCAATTATATTTTTTATTTTATTTGAAATAAAAGTTATAATTTTCATACTATGCATTTATGTAGCTTTTTCACTTGGGGTCCGTGGGCAAGTTTTGATTATAAAAGGTGATCAATGGATCAAAAAGTTTGAGAACCATTTATTTAGACTATATTTTCAGTAAAATTATAGTCAAAGAATAAAAATGACGTCACTACCAAATCAGAGTTTTCATTCTGCATACCAAAAAAGTGTTTTCCTTGTGATAAAGATTTTAGATTAAAAAATGATCAAGTTAACAAGGTCATTTATTTATTTTTTTATTATGATTTTATGCATATTATTTCTTTACATTTATTAAAAACTTTCTATAATTTTTTAATTTTTTTGCATCATTTAAATTTATTTACTTCTATGTTTTATGTAATTAATTTTAGAATTTAAGTATATATTTAAAATCAAAAATGTTAGTTAAAAATATGAACTTAAATGTTAGCGAGTGAGACACAAAAAAATGCACTTATCTCACCCGCTAGAATAAAATTATTTAATTACTTTTTAATATTGAGCACACGTATTTAACGTATAAATATTTCTGTATAGTATTGCCTTTAAATGAGATAAAAACATTTCTATGAAATATATTCAATATCTGTGTTTTTGTAATTAAATATAATTTTTTAAAGCACTTAACTACATAAATCTTTTTCAAGTGTTAACATGCTTCAAAGATAAACTTCCACAAAAATAATATCAATAAGTACGATAAAAATGTTTGCAAAAGATAAAGAGACGCTTATTTCCTCCAAAACCTTTAGGATATTATTTTTGTCAATCCTCAGTAATTTGTCAAAAGCTGTAGGAATAGGCATTGCAAACAAAAACTATCCTGAACGGGCGGAGGCTGCTCGAGATATAAGATGGGAGATGTTAGGCGACTTGTCTCGTAAATATATACATAATAAATACTTCAAAAAATTATCTGCAAGACACTATGAGCTCTTTCACCCCGGTGGATACGTGCCTGATTGCTCTATTCTTTTTTTATGGGTGTTTCAGGTTCATAGTTCTTTTCTTAAATAAAATCGCATTATTCTTTTCTTTAAGGGAAAAATGTATTGAAGGAGCTGTTTTCTTCAAATGTATTTGGAAATGAATTTATCGATTCATTCATTATTTGTTAATTTAAATTGATTTTTGACTACAATAATTTTATAATATGACCTGTTATATTAAGCCATTATAACTAGTTATGAAACTTGTGTCGAATATCATTTTATTATTTTCTTTTTGCTATGTTATTTTTAACGAGTGATTAGTTATAAGTTATTATAATATTATTGATAATAACTTGTTATACATGACAGTGTATAATACAAGAAGACTATAAGAGTAGGAAAAATTACATAAAATTAAAGATTCATTGTTTCATAACAAAAGGCTATGATAAAATACTGGCATGGTTCGAATTGTTTTATTTCTATTTTAACAACTAATTTTGATTCTTTTGCTCTATTCAGTTTTATAGACCGATATTAACTTATATAATTTAGAATCTGCTTATATGATTCATCAGATAAATATAATAAATGTTTATGTATATTTTCTACTTTTACATAACTGGTTTCTTGGGGACTTTTTCACAATGTCCGATAACTTTTAGTTTCGAAAGTATACTATGTCAAAAGTAATTCAATGGTTTTCTTTTGTCTCAAATTTGAAGGAGTCCAGTTTCTTCTCTTCATGTAACATATTATTAAAATATTTCATGAAACCAAAATGTATGATAACTTTGTTCATTTTGACTGAAAATTTGTAATGACTCACGGGTTGTTAACCCGTGAGTCATTACAAATATACACTACTGGCCATTAAAATTGCTACCCCAGGAAGAAATGCAGATAACAAAATGATATGTATTGGACAATTATATTATACTAGAAATAACAAATGATTAAATTTTCAAAAAATTTGACTGGATAGATCCTGAGAAATCAGTACCCAGAACAACCAACTCTGGCAGTAATAACAGCAGTTATACGCCTGGGCATTGAGTCAAACAGAGATTGGATTGTATGTACAGGTACAGATGCCCATGCAGCTTCAACACGATGCCACAGTTCATCAACCGTAGTGACTGGCGTTTGGTGACGAGCCAGTCGCTCGGCAACCATTGACCAGACGTTTTCTATTGGTGAAAGATCTGGAGAAGGTGCTGGCCAGGGCAACAGCCGAACATGTTCCGTATCAAGGAAGGTCCGTACAATACCGGCAACATGCGGTCGGGCATTATCCTGCTGAAACGTAGGGTTTCGCAGGGCTCGAATAAAGGGTAGAGCCACGGGTCGTAACACACCAGAAATGTAACGTGCACTGTTCAAAGCATCGTCAATGCGAACAAGAGATGACCGAGACGTGTATCCAATGGCACCCCATACCATCACGCCAGGTGATGGGATAGTGTGACGATGACGAATGCACGCTGCCAGTGTGCGTTTACCACGATGCCACCAAACACGGATGCGACCATCATGTTGCTGTACACAGAACCTGGATTCATCTGAAAAGATGACGGCTCGCCATTCGTGCGCCCAGGTTCATCGTTGATCACACCATTGAAGGCGCTCTTGTCTATGACGCAGCGTCAAGGGAAGCCGCAGCCATGGTCTCCGAGTTGAGAGTCTATGCTGCTGCAAACGTCGTCGAACTGTTCGTGCAGGCACTTGTTGTCTTCCAAATGACCCCGTTTCTTGACTCACGGCTTGTGACGTGGTTGCACGATCCATTACGGCCATGCGGATAATATGCCTGTCTTCTCGGCTGCTAGTGATAGGTGGCCGTTGAAATCCCGCATGGTTTTCCGTATTACCGTCCTGAACCCATCGATTCCATATTCTGCTAACAGTCATTGGATCTCGACCGACGCGAGCAGCAATACTGCGATAAGATAAACCTCAATCCCGGTACGCTACAATTCGACCTTTATCAAAGTCAGAAACGTGCTGGTACGCATTTCTCCTTCTTACACGAGGCATCACAACAACTTTTCACCAGGCAACAACGTTCAAATGCAATTTGTGTATGAGGAACCGGCTGAACAATTTCCTCATTTAAACACAATGTAGGTGTCGCTACTGGCGCCTGATTTGTGTGAATGCGCTGAAAAGCTAATCATTTGCATATCACAGCACCTTCTTCCTTTCGTATAAATTTCACGTCTGTAGCATGTCGCCTTCTTGGTGTAGCAATTTTAATGGCCAGTAGTGTATTATAGTTATACAGCATGCTTTATTATGCGTCCGATATACTTATTCATGAATATAAATATTCTAGTTATGTTATCAATTATAATTTTAATCAAGTCTTTCATTTTTTACTTTAGTCATTCCTCATTCATATTTTATGCTAAAATTTGACTTTATGAAAAAATTGAAAATTCATGTAAAACATTACATTAATCATGGCCTTGCTAATCAACATTGCTAAATATTAGGTTGGGGGAAAAGAAATCCATTATTTTTACGTGAACTTTATGTAACTTCTTTTGGATTCACTTTGTAAAAAGGTTTAAAACAGCTTTCATGTAGATTTTTAGGTCTTGCGCGTTACGGCTGCTGACATGCGGTTAACTTCGATCATTTTTGATATTTTATAGACATTTTCGACGATGCTGTATCCACATGCGAGGTGCATCTCTAACATCAAAAATACCGAACGGAATCGACGAAACAAAAATTGTACTTAACTGGTTGTAACAGTCTTATATAGGACGATAAACACCTTTCACAATTTTAGCCATCCGGCTATCTTTTTCATCGTTACAAGAGAAAAACGAAAATGTATCGAATTTTCTGTTTGTTGTCTTCCATTTTTAAAACCTTGTACTCATAACTGAATTAATCAAACAAAAAACCGCAAGAGGATATTTTAGTGTCAAATGTCACCTTTCCAACGAGCATAATAAATCTGAAATTGTTCGATAGATTCCTCAAGAGATATCGATCAGTACAGACGTCTACCGAAAAAATAATGTATTACTTTTTCCCCAACCTAATATTTAAAATTTGTATAGTATTTTTTTAACGCTTTAATCGCAATTTAAAAGCTTTTAAGATTAAAAATTAAACAAATTTTCAAATTTAATAAAGTACATTTAAATTATTAA
This sequence comes from Latrodectus geometricus, assembly GCA_026290005.1. NCBI lineage: Eukaryota > Metazoa > Arthropoda > Arachnida > Araneae > Theridiidae > Latrodectus > Latrodectus geometricus. The sequence goes on along the minus strand of JAPDSC010131045.1, from coordinate 759,803 downwards.
TTATATTAAATGTAATTTTAATAATATAAAACAATTATTCTTAAATATTTAAAAATATATTTTAATCTTTGGTTTCTCTATTTCGTTGAATTACAAATTATTAATTTCATTTTTTATCGCTTCTCATATTTTATTGCATTTTGTACGAAAAAAAATTCAACAGCGTAAATGCTAATAAAAATAATGAAATGTATTAAATGAACGAAAGCATCAAATTAACTGTTAATAGTAGTAAATTCAAAGTATAAAGAGAGAGAAAATGAGTAAAGACTTGGAAATAACAAAGAGAATATTATCTTGGATATAAAAAATTTCATTATTACTTTATTCACTTTCTAGTGAACTAAATTATTTTCATCTTTATTGTTAATTACATTTATGAATTCCAATGATGTATTAATGTATTACGGATTTGTGCAGTTTCAAGATCTGGAAAATATAGTTCTTAATATTCTTCATCTTTTCAAGAATTAGAATAAAGTATTGATTAAAAAAGTTAACACAAATTAAAATTATCTCTTTCTGTTAAAAGAGCTAATTTAATTACCCACACAGATTGTACAAATATTGCATGTATTTTGGAAACATATGGTTAAATGTGTGTATGAGCTATTATTTATTAATAATTATTTAATCTGCTTAGTTAGTACATTTTAAAAACTTATTATTTTTTCAGAATTACTTTTAAAGTATATCATATGCTTAAAGGAAAGGGAATTTTATTTCAATGCAATGAAGTTATACGTAACGATATGAAAGAAACGAGAACTATTCCAATTGGTTAACGGATTAAGTCCTTCTTCTTTTAAATATTTCTTGCGTATGACCCATTTCAATGATATGGTAGACACCTGAATTGTGGTTATTCTGTCCACAACATATCAATTAAGGAATTTCAAGTTCTACAAATATTTAACATCACTGAAAAATCTTTAATTATATAAAATAAAAAATCAAATGTGATTGATTCTTGAAGTAATTGTGTTTCCCTAACCTAAGCCACGATCTACATCGTAAGAAGAAAGGTGGCCAGTTTCCCAAACATTAGTTACTTGATTGTGATATGCTAATTGCATATAGCATTAAATCATTATGCTATTCATGACTCAATCGTGCAACAGAATATTTTCTCAGTTAATATTCTGCGTTACATACAATGTCTAATACTTCTCCTAGGATGTCATGAGCTTCTGATCTATAAGATCGAATAGAATCCTGGTCCCAATCGAATCCTGCTGGAAATAAAAAAATGATATTAATTATGATTTTAGACTTTTTAACTATAAGAAATTTTAAAAATGTTTCCAATAAACTTCACTCGAAAGAAATGAAAATACATTTGATTAAATGAAGAAATGCATAATTTAATATTGAACGTTTCTTTATATTTTTAATCGTGTATCTAATTTTTCTCTGAATAATTTTATTTTTCTTCCACGAAAGATCTTAATTGGGAGATATATGTACATATAGGGTGTCGCTGATATGTCAAAGGTTAATATCGTTTCGTCAACAATTTTCTCGAAAACAAATTCTGGTCCCACCACGAAAAATTCTTGATGAGCTATACATGGCGGAGCTATTTTAAGTAGCTTGCTTTCAAATCCAAAAATTTAATTTTTGAAATTTTTCTCGAATGTGTGTTACAGAGAGTGGGTGTCAAGGTTATTGTAGTCTTTTCTCTAGTTACGATTAAACTAGCTACAGCACTAAGCTATGGTGCGGAATATTTTTATCAGATTTACTTGACAGAAAATACTACAAATGATACTACCATGAAAATACCACTTTTATAAAAATTTTTAATAAGGTAATTATTTCTTATAATGTGTTATGATGTCAAAAATTTATATCATAACTATCTCAATAGTAGAAAATTATAATAAATATAAAATCTGAATATGAAGCAGAAATATGGGTTTTTGTGACATACAACTAGAAAAATATAAAATCTTTATTTATTTGTGGAAAAATTACATAATATAATTCATTGAAAAATTAATTGACAACATAATCACGAATATGGAATTGGAAACAGAATCCAAATTTTCTTTTGTATGAAAATTCGTGCGAAAAAAAACCAGATGTAACTGAAATATTTACTATCATGTCTCAAAACAAACTGGAAAAAGTAAATGCTAATAATAATAAAAACGCCGAAAAGAGTGAACGAAAATTCTGTTACTACTGCACAACGTATCATCTCTTGGCAACGATTCAACATTTCGAAATAAATCCTAGCGAGAAAGGGGGTGAAAAGAAAAAACGAGAGGTATTTCCCACCTTCTGGCGAGCGTTCATGAAAAAGCGATCAGTTGGGAGAACATGGCTCTCAGATAAAACAAACCGATTCATTCACAGCAAACAGAAATCTATTTCATAAGCTTCTCGCCATCCAAGTAAATGACTTGGAATTCGCATCTAGAGTTTTTCTCCCTACGCGCCGATCTCTTCGGTTGCCTAGTGATAATTTCAATTTAACGGCACCGGATAGAAGTGTAGCTGGTATCGAATCTTTCACCCCTCTTGCTTCGCAGATAAGACGTAATTTTAGTTTTGTCTTTTATTCTCAAAATAGATCGTATTTGAGGAAAGCGAGTCGAAGCGGAAAAACAGTTCAAGTGGACAGAGATAAGAACCCATGGGTGGTTAATTTTTATTCCATAAACTTTTCTGAGGATTGATCTCTTAGTTGTAATTGTGACGAAATAAATTCATTTGAAATAAAATACTTAAATGTCTTATTACGTCTTACAGTTTGCTAAAAGAAAATGAGCATTCATTTGTCTTTTTATTATTATTTTTAATTTTAGCTCAAGTTATAATGATGTTTAAATTATTAAACCAGTAAAAATAATTTTTGTACAAAATCTTGCAATAATAATTTAAAAAAAATTAAAACCCTTTTATATTTACAATGCCTAAATATTGCCTATTATTAAAACGCCTTAGATTCTAAGGGACATTTTTTTTCAACTTACTCAACTGAATAAGGTGTTCCGAAAAGATATTCGTTTCAATATAATGTGTAACATTAAGTTATAAGCAGAAAATTTCGGTACTTGTCTATTACTAGAACTTTCTTAAGAGGTGAGTAGTAATCACGTGACATTTTCCCCCGTAATACTCTTTACTACGTAGGTGAAGTATTTGCAAAATACTGGTTTTTGAGGGCTGCTTTTAAATTCATTTCTTAAAAAAATATTCCGGTTATGTAAGCATTTTGGCACATGTCTGTTAGCGTATGATAAATACTTATTTATATATTTTTAACAATTGCTGATTTCATATTTTCAATGATTTATTATGCAATAATTCTCCCCCCACATTAATGTTTAAACTAAATATATAACGCAAGATTTCGTGTGAAATTTTAGGTCTATAAATGTAACTTTGAATTATTTTGCACACAAATATTATTTTGATTTGTATTCTACATATTTTGCATTTGATTTTGAAATTTTATTTACATATTTAAAAATAAAGCATATTTTTTCGAAAAGCAAGAATTTTAAAATTATTAATATGCCCAGATTTTTACAAGATAATGTATAAATTCTTCTGAATTTTATTTATGTATTCTATTGAAAAATAAAAGATATATTTTGGATACAAAATATTTTAAAATTATTAATGCATCGTTATTTTTTTTTTACAAGATAATATATAAATTTCTGAAACGCTTAGGTATTTTTATACACTTTTTGAATGAGATTATCTCGATTATTATTATTTATAGTGGGGCATGCCAATATATTAATGTTCTGTGTCCATAATTTAGTAAATATTAAATAGCAATTAATTTTGTTCGTAAATAATTAATGTTTGTGGGAACTTATAAAACATGTGAAAAATTGAAAATGATGAGTACTATGCTAACATTTACAAAATGCTATGTTATTCATTATAAGGATTTAGTGGGCCGTATTAAGCTTCATAATCAGTTTTAACAAAACAGTAGCATTTAATATACATTTTAGTCCATAATTCTAACTATTCGGCTATAGAAATGTTGGTAAATATATTATTCCTTGATGAGAAAATAAGCAGAAAATTCAAGTTTTTAATCTAAGCATTTGATAAATTTCACCATTTTCTACTAATTTTTGCAAAAATTAAACAAAACAGACCAAAGAGCTCCTCTTGCAGCTTGTAGGTTATAAGAGTTTGGATTGCAAGTTCTAGAAGTGAAACTTGTAAGTGTCGAATACTAATTTAGCATTCAGTAAAATCATAGATTATTTTTTCAGTTGTATTTTAATAATTCTTTTTTTAAGAAAATTACTTTTTAACGAAACGCAAGCGTTCATGAGCTCATAGCTTCACATATTTACAAAAAGTTACTTCTTATTGGAATAATTATCTTATTGAGAAAATGATCATTCATTGAATAATTGTAATAATTTATATCTTTTCGTAATGTTAATAATAATAAAAGAAGGTATAAATAAATTGTGCAAAGTATAATCTTCGAAATCTAAGTACATGCAATTCTAGGTCTCTCTGGTATTTAAAATAAGGTTAGCATGCGGTAGCGTGTAGTAAGCTATAAGTTCGTTGAAACAGATATAAAATGTTTTAAACGGAACACAGCTAAACAGCTACAATCGGCTAATACTTTAAAACGAATAAATAATGCTGAAATAATATCATTTTTACCAATAAAATGTTAAACTTTGTTAAAAAAAAACCTTTATATATTTTGAAACATTGGAATTAGGATACTTACCTCCGAACATTATGAGATGAATATATTTTACTTTAAAAATTAAAAAATATTAATATATAATTTTGTAACTTAAATTTTTGTGAAATAATTTCGTTAACAATACGAAATTTAAGGCTTTTGATAAAAAAAAAAAATAAAAATAAAAATAAAAAAAAAAAACTTAAAAAATATCGCGAAACAATTTTTTTTACTTTCATTCTTACTTTTGTAAACCTCGTGGCATGCTTTGTGGCACCCAAATAGTTCTTATTTAATTTTCTTTAACAATAATAATAATAATAAAAAAAAAAAAAAGAAAAAAAAATCGAAAATTTAAATAAAAATTTGTAAAATACCTCATTAATTTACAACTTAATATTGAGACTTTTAACCGCTTCTTTATAACTATTTTGTAACATTTTTCGATTAGATTTAATTAAAGGAAGATAATCAATTATAATGCTCCAGTTGAACCGTCAATGCCAATTCGGCCTTGATATTTTTGAAATTGCCAGGTTCGGGTACAGAGAAAGTATGCAGCTACTTTCAGCAGCGGATATGATTTTATATTCTTTTCTGACCTTCATTTCCAATCTTAATAATCTTCGCACAATGTTTTCAAAGTAATTTAAACCTAAGTTGATGATGTATTTAGAAGAACAAAAGTATTCAGAAAAAAATTGTTGAAAAATGGATAGATTTATTATTATCGATATAAAATAATAACTCAATGCCAATCAATATAACTCTTAGAGCTCTAGAATTCTGATCACTTTATAGACGCCAATTAAATATATACTGACATTCGATGAAAAACATTATTTTTCTATTGTGTTTCGAAAAAACGAAATGTTTGTCAGTGTTTTCAATCTTTTGTCTAAAGTTTCGTGAACTTATTAAATCTTTCTTGATGCGATATGTGAGATTAAAAAAAGGAGACTTGTTTACTAGAATATTCAAGACTGGCGCGTATTTATTTGTGATGGAACAGAAGAGAAAGATTACTATAGCAGTATCTTACTAAAAATTGAAACAGAGCAGCCAGTTAAAACCGGGGTCTAACAACCTTGGCAGTTAATTAGCTTCGAGAATACAAACACGCTTTGATTAAATAATGAGGTGACATATACTTTCTTAGAAAACAACAATTTAGTCATATCTGTATTTGTAATAATTAGTAAATATGACTCAAAGGATATATTCTGTTGTGTCGTGCCTTTGTTTCAGCTATTATAAAACACATTTTTATCTCGCTTGTTTTGTGGTTATGTATATAGCCAGTAAATATTTACTGATGTGGAAATGTTAAATATTGTGAAAACTAGAAAACAAATACAGAATTTGAGTTTTGAAAAAATTGTGTGGAAAAGTACTTATATTTTTTTGAAAAGATATTTGTAATTCATGCATAACTCTTCTGAGAAAATCTGTATCTATTACAATAAGTAATAATTATAATATTACAATAAGTAATATTATAAGTAATAATTATAGATTGCTTCTCATTGTTACATGTAGCAAAGAGCTTGCAATTAGATTCATTATTGTGATTTAAGAGGAATTTTTTGAAAACTAACATCACTCTTTGAAATGACGTAGAAAATTATAGTAATTCTTATGTAGTAGAATTTCATTATTTGCCCCCCGTATATATAAGGACTTTGTATTGTGATGTGAATCTTTCACCTTTTTTTTCATTAGATCTAGCACATAAGCAATTTATATTAAATCTATCTCAAATGTCTAATACTGGATACATCTAAGTAAGAAATTAAAAGTTAAATTCAATGTTGTTACCAAATATTCATTTGATTTCTATTTCTACATACATAATTCATAATACTTAGTTCTTTACAAAACAAAAAGACATTTTCAATAATTTTTTTTATTAACAGATGTTTCGGTGAAACTTCATATTATAGTCATTGAAAATATACAGTATACTAAAATATTACAATAAGCTTTGACATTTTTACAATATTATTACTTATAATTATTGCGGGAGAAATATCAAAAATATAGGTTTAGATTCTACTTAAAATTATTTTAAATGATGATATTAAATTTCAATTAAAATCTAAAATAAAATATTAACATTTTTATTTTATTTTCTATGAGTGAATTGATTATATTTCCTTTGAGGATATATTGAAAGTAAAATTCGCATTAAATTTTAATTTAGTAATGCCAGAAAAGTTTATTTATGTGATACTAAAATAAATGTTATATTATATAAAAAAAATAATCTATAAATTATGGTATAAAGATAATTTGGAACTGATTATCATTAAAAAAAACTATATTCGTATATCCACAATAGAGCAATGATATTCTGCATTTAACAAGTTGTTTAAGAAAATTTTTCCATTTAATAATTATCTTAAAAACGAAAGTATGTTTTAAAAATATTTTAAATTTTTATTGTATGAAAAAAAAGTTTAATTTATGGTAGTATGGAATTGAAATTTAATACTTTCGCATAACTTCACTGTATTATCGTTAGAAATATCTTCTGTGCTGTTCAAAGCATGATTCACTTGTTATATATTCGATCTATTTTCCTTTTGTTGAATGAAGAAGATAACTTTTTATTTGGCATTGAACGAGAAATATGAACGTCTCTGTTCACGTGAAAAAACTTTTAAAAGTGATAAAAAAAAATTGTAATATTGTTTTTTTTGTGCGTAGACAAGGAATGAGATCTGTTATTACAGAAAAACAATCCGCCATTGTGTGTATCAAAGCATTCTCCAATTTCTTTATACCATTTTGAAGCTTCTTAAGATGAGTGTGTGTGTTTATTTGAGATAGTTATCTATATAAATGGATCATTTGTAAGTTTTCCCGTAGCTTTTGCAGTCATCAAATAATTCATTTTTTACTCAAGAAATCATTAATGAACAATTCGAGTAGTGATGAGAAAAAGCTACTGCAATAACTTCCAGTGATATTTCTTGGTTAAGAATAAGTATATATCTAGGTTTATTTTAGTTTAATGTGATAATTAGCAAATAACGATGATATTTTCAGACGTTTTCCTCAATTAAGAAAATTATATAACCCCAATGTATATGTTAGGTTAGTTTATTGTTAAATTATACGTCATAAATCTTATCGTAATCATAAGAGCTACTCAGCTCTTATGCAATGATAATTTTCGCAAAAATACTAAACATATTAAAATCTTTCTTTCTGTAATAAGTAGTTTTATGTCCTGGAAAATAAAAAAAAGTAAAGTAAACATTGTTAATTTTTTCTATATATACAAGTAAAAAAGACTCAGCAGCAAATCATTATTAAACTTAGACAAAACTATCAGAAAATGAAAGGATATAAAAAATTTTGATATCTTTAAATATTTATTTTAATTTTTAACAAAAAGTTGAATTTCAGCAAGTCTTTTTAATTAAAGAATTTTTATGTTTTTTTTTTTTTTTTACTGCTTTAGGTTGTGTAGTATTACAACATTATACATAAATATCTGTCATTGAAAAGTGAAAATTGAATACAAAAAACGTTTCAAACATTCTGCTGAAAACAGATTTTGGGAAGTGAATTTAAACTGTGTCCTTTCAATTCCTCCAATATAAGAATAATTTAATGTAAAAATTGTCGAAAATCAAATTACTATGCATAAAAAATACTTAGCTTACTTTTGAATCTTTTTTACATCAAAGTTTTTTTACAAGACTATCCCATTTTTCTATAATTGCAGTAACTTTTTATTATTCGAAAAATTAATATTGTTAATAATTTTGATGAAAAAAAAACTATTCAGCATATATTTGTGAGTTATTTAGAATGCAATATATATATATATATATATATATATATATATATATATATATATATA
>JAPDSC010131045.1:685440-751232 GCA_026290005.1 Latrodectus geometricus | reverse complement strand
TATATATATATATATATATATATATATATATATATATATATATATATTCAAATTATTTTAAACTAACTGAATACAAAAATGAATATAACACAAGGAGTTAAAATGAAATTGTAATAATACAGCAAATACAAAATTGATGTTGGTTTTGAGTTCTGAGTCATAACAATAAAAAGAAAACAACGGAACAGAAATATTTAACTCGTTCATATCAAACTTTTTAATTATTGTAATAAATTTTGAAAGAAAAAATTTGCTCTCTTTTAAGCAACTGTTGAAAATTAGCTTTCTCTCTAGTGCTATTTTCGTGGTATTCTATAACTTATTAAAAATCTAAACCTAGCTTTCGTGGGATACAGCTTTCAATGGAAAAAAAGTGTTCCTGACTTCCTGAGAGATAGTGTGATCCGAGAAAATAATGTTAATATTTAGCTAGTTATTTAGCCTTGTTCAAAATACTGTTTTTCATCAGAAAATAAGGTCTTAAGTATAGATCAGCTGAGAACAAATCGAATGATGTGTGAAATTCTTGAAAATAGCATTTAGTTACTTTATTGAATATTAAAATTATGACTCCTTTTATCTGTGTCCCTAGGCATTTCCGATAGGCGGCTGATTGAACGTAAGTGAAAGTGCTTACGCTTTTTCCTATCAGAAGCTGATTTGAAAAAGTTCAGTACTTTTTATAAAATAAAAAAAAATAAATAGTAAATATTGTTATTGAAAAAATTTATTTAAAAATGTAAAAAAAAAAAAAAAAAAAAAAAAAAAGTGATCTGGTACCATTCATATTTTTTTTGTACTCTTAATGATTGCACATAGATTCCAATTTTAAAAAGAGAAAAACACGCTCTTTTGTTCTTCAAGTCAGAGAGTTCCGAAGCAGTGTTATATCTCTTAATTTGATTACATTGCAGAGTATAAGTAACTTTAAAGTATTTTCAAGCTTTCATTAATTAAAGTTTAAATTAATTAAAAATCCTATAAGAATTGCAAATTAAAAAATAAATGTTTTAAGTAAACTGGAAGCAAAAATTTTACTTCATTCCGTACAGCTATCTTAGTTCATTTTAGACAAAAGTTCGATGAACAAACATAGTAAGGACTTTTATATTGAAAATTATATTGAATGCATGTTTTGGCTGTAAGCCACAAATCTAACAATTTAATGAAATCAAATTCTGTAACTATGTGCGTTCTGTTTCTGCTAATCATATATGCATGATACAATCAATCAACAAGAGATTCTAATCTAGAAGGGATGTATATTGCATATTGGTGACTGATAAAAGGAGAAGTATACATTATACATAGCTGACTCTGTTCAATAACTTTTATAGTTTATTTAAGCACATTTGCTATAAACGAATAAAATATATTCAAATTTCTGGTTTTTCTGGTGCTTCCTATTTTACGATATAATTTCATATTTAAAATTTAAACTAAGAGGCTTGTTTCGTATATTATCAAGCTGTTGCACTGTTGCATGCTATACGTAATTAACATGCATGCACATACTAACAGGCGATTTCTTATAGTTTCAATGTAGAAATAACATATAATTTTTTTTAAAGTTTAATTTTGTAAAACAGAGTTTGTTTTAGATTTTAATAATATACAATTTCTTTTGAACTAATTCTGAGATTTAATCTTCATTCGTGTTACAAAACTTATGTAACAGAATATTATGAAAATAGAAGAACGTCATAATGAAATTATGAGAATTTTAAATGGAAAGATTAATTTCTTAAGCTCCATTGCTATCCCATTTTTCTTTCGATTTTAAATAAGAATAGAATGATATGCGTGTAACATTTCACGGGGTATACATTTTTTAATTCCTTGTAAAATATTATGACATTAAGATCCTGTACCAGGAAGATGGCACCAGGAAATGGTGAGCACCAAGTTAGGTATGTCTTGCAGCATGAAACTAACAAAGTTTCGAACTCTATAATATTTATTATAAAATTTAACGCACGCAAGCGTGGAACGCTTGAAAACTTTCTTATTGTTCGTGAAATTGTTTCTCTTACATCATACATTATTTTCATATAATTCTGGTGTGTTGTCGTTCTCGTGAATGTGAAGTAGCAAATTTCCATAATTGAAATAGTTGAAGATCCGTCTGTTTGTACATATTTACAAATTAAAATGTTTGGTAAGTTTCTATATCCTTTCGTTGGTATGGCGTATCATGGAAAGGAGAATGCCAACTCTAATCTTGACCTCGTCATTTGATCATGGTTCAGAATTAGAGATGGTTGTCTACTTTTTAGTCGATTAAAATAGACTACTGGAAGCATATTGCAAACAAACAATATCGATGGACTTAATTTCTACACTTTTTTAAACATGGTATGTACATTTATTAATTATTTACGTTTGATATCAATTCAATATTTCATTATACTTTGGTAAATTTCAGTGTATCAAATTTTCGATGTTTTACTCCTGGGTTTATCTTCAAATCTTTTACGAAATTAAGAAATAGATTGGGGTTCGATAAAGAAGCAGGTATTTTTTTATTTGACGAAAAGTCTGTTAATAAAATTTAATTTTTGCACTTTCAACCTTGGAAGCCTTGGTAAATTATAAAGCTCTTATTCTATAAAAAAATGTGAAAATTATTAATTAACTTAGTTACATTTACTTATCCGGTACATCTTGATTTCCACGGCACTCGTAATGAAAACGACGCTAAGATTATCGCCTAGCTACAATCACTCTCACATAAATTATGGTTTCCATATTTCAGAGATTGTTTTTTCAATATGAAATCAAATGGCTTGTTTTATCCGTAAGATTTTTGGCGATTTATTCCTTTCGTTTTTCGAAGTATAAATCTAGAGAACAAACCTTCCTCATATAATTTCTCCACTCAATCATAGTATTTTGACAAATGTTTAGCTATTTATCGCATCACTTAAGAGATGCTAATACTTCTGCCCAGACGTATATTAAACGCAGTGATGTTGAGATTGATATTCTGAAACCATTAAGTCAAGCGTCGGATCAAAGGCTCGTATTTTGTTGACAACTTTTCACATTTCAACTCAGCATACTTTCCTTTACAATAATTTCGTGTCCATTTACGCATGTACTATTGCGAGGGAATACACCCTTTCCTTGGAAAAATTGAATTGCTTCTTTCTCACTATTCGGTATGTTCGGTCGGTGTCAAAAAATCAAGGGGTTCGTAAACTTTTACCACTGAGTGCTATAAGGCATTTTCAATTAAAACGACTCTGTCTGAATACTAATGGAATCAAAACCTTCTGCAGTTTTTAAGTAAATCTATATTTGGTATAAAACTTTGATCAAAGATATAATGTTTGGAAATATAGTTAACAATATTAATAAATGTTTAAGTTGGATAATATTTAAAAAAATATGACCGCTACTTGAATAATGACTTTCATCATGTAGATAAATATAGAATAACAATAGATAGTTACTTAGGCTGATCTCTAATCTGATTATAGATAATAATTTATTATTAGAATATACAAATATAAGAGATGTCATTCAAGATGGCCGCAATGAACTCCGTTTTCTATGAAATTACCAATTTTTATGAGAAATTTAACCAAGATCATTCACTTTTATGTGACTCAATATACATCGGGTTTGGGTGACCACTTTGTCACCATCAATAATGATACTAGTTCACTGTAAGATTTGTTGAAAGTATCGTAGTTTGTTCAAACTCCAGACCTTAATCATACTGAACATCCTTTGAATTATTTCGAAATATAGTATTAATAAATAATAGAAAATATATAAAAAATAGAAATATAATAATAGAAAAAATGGTGAAAATGCGCTTTAGGTCCCCTACTCTGCCAACTTGGCGAAAGTGTGCTGTGGGTCTCGTACTTGGCGGGTTTTCAAAAACGCTGTTGAGATGGCGATAATGGAATACGATTTTTAACTAATCAGCAACCAATAAAAATGACCGATTTTTCAAACTGAAACTAATTAACGACCAATAAAAATGCTAAAAGAAAAAAACCAATTAATGAGCATGCGCGAAAAAACGCAAATTATTTCCTACGGAGGTTGCCATAAAGAGCTCATTGGGTATAAAAACGTCCGGTTTACCACGGTTGGTGCATTTATCGCCAAGTTGGCAGAGTAGGGGACCTAAAGCGCAGATTAACGGAAAAAATGAATTGTAAACGTCATTATAATCCAGTTAAGTTATTTTTACTTAAATTATCAAATTATTTTATTTTGAATTAATTTCTTACTGTTTTATCATCAATTCAGTAAGATATAATAATTCAATAAGTTTTTCACTGTGTATTTATAAAAGAACACGATAGCAAATAGTTTTATAGAGAAAAAACTATCCGTATCAATAAAATGAAAATTTGAAATTTTTCAAAATTCTTTGAAAGTTTCATTGTAATTAAATTCTTATACAATATAAAATCTTGTGCACCATTTTTGACATTTTTGTCAGATTATTTATACGCTAAATTGCAAATTTTACACATAATTTTTCAATAATTTGGGAACGAAAAAACGTGAATTCAGAAATTACTTAAAGCACAAAATTTAATTAATTTTTTCAAAACCAAAATAATGAGGAATAATAAATACTATTTTGGGGGTATGGACAAACCTCTGCATGCAATTGTATAAATTCTTAACAGTTATTTCTCCAATAATGTCAAAAATAAGTACTTTTTTATTAAACAATTTTTTGTGTAAAAATTTATTATTATTTAGAAAATTTGAATTAAGCGCATGAATATATATTTATATATTGTATAAGAAAATTGTATCTCTTTGTTGTCAATAATTAAAAACTATAAAATTATATGTTAAGATGTTTTAGTTCCATACATATTTTTAATAACACCACACTATTTTCAATTTTAAACATGAATTTAAATTATGTGATAATGAACTGAAATTACGTGAATCTCTTTCAGATTTAACGATAAATTTTAGTTTGGCGAATTTCATTATAATGGATCATTCAACATTTGAGACAGATTTGGATAGACAAAGGAAGTTATTACGAAACAAATACTTACGTTTGGAACAAAATTGCCCTTACAATGTTAACATCGAAGGAATTGATTGGCGAATGGAATCTTTGAAGGTGAGTTTATGTTGCAAAGAAAAAATAAAAATCATTTTTACTTTTACGTAATTGCTTCGTGCACGAAATAATTCGTACATTACAGTTAGAAAAAATATTTTATAACTATAATACAACATAGTTATAATCAACATCTGAAAACTGTTCCAAGGGATTTGAACATGTGTTACACTCTTGGAAGAATTTTCATAGATTATCAATTGTTTTTGTTCGAAACAATGAATAAAAATAAAAATTAATGCTGTATTGTTAATTACGATAATTTAAAGTTTAATTTTAAAATACTATAAGTAATAATTAATTACGACGAGTTTAGTTTTAAACACATCATAGTTAACTAATTTTATTTTGTTATTATGTAAATAGACAGCATAGCAACAGAAGACTTGCAAAACTAGTTGTAAAATCCACGTAGCAATTCTTAAAGTACAATGTTTAATAAAATATAGAATTTAAATGTGCTTTATAGAAAGTCTATAATACACTTCTAAATAATTTGCGTATTTTGTATTTTTGACTTTACTTCAATAAAAATCCATAAAAAAGTAAAACATAACTTTTACAATTAATAATTCATATTTTTCATGTAAGAAAAGTAAGTATTTGCGCATAAAAATGTGTTTCATAAGTGACAACCTTCATATAGTTAAATTCCTGTTACTCAGAATACTTCTTATTAATTTTATTTAAAAATTTATATTGGCGTAATAATTTTAAGAAGTATATATACATACTTCTTAAAAAAGAGTAGAAAAAATACAATTAAATACCATTAACGATAAAAGTTTATTCATTCTAATCTTTTGGGAATACATATTTTTCAGATTTAGAAGGAGTTTATTTATTCCTGAATGAAACATTATTCTAAAGGAATTAAATAAAATAATCATAATTTCATCGCATCACTACACATTGTCATATTAAGTTATTTTAAAGGTAATTCTATTATTTTAGTTCACATATTTCAATTATAAATAGTGAAGTTATTATATTTCCAAATACTAATTTTCTAATCTAATTTCATTTTCGATAAAAAAAAATCAGTGAATTAAATTAATAATGTTAATAAGTCTTTAGAAAATAACTAATTTATTAAAAATGATAGTTCTTGATTAATTTAACCAGAAAAATTTTGGTGGTATGATAATATTTTCAAAATGTATGTCATACATAACTGATGCACGTAATAGCTAATAATTCACTGAATTGTTGCCGTCTTTAAAATTAATGAACTTAAGATATTAAGTGGATAGTTTTTGAGAATAATGTGAAAAACAATCATGAAATGATTTTCAAAAAAATCACAGTTTAAATAACATTTAGATCAGTAACCCCAAAACAGCACTAGATAACAGCACCCAAGGGCATTTTCGCGGCAGATCACATTAACATTCTAGTTTATTAACTTCGATGCCTGTATCGGATGATGTTATTTAAAATTAGAGAAATGAATTTTACAGACGCTTCATATTTCATAAGATGCTTGACTTCATAATTTGTTAGATCGCCTTTTATAAAGATTGATGAGAAGAATTTTAAACTTGGGTAATGAAGAATTTGTATTTTCATGAAGTTAATGCTACTTTGGAATGAAACTGATTGAATTTTAAAAGGATTTTTCCATAAATTTAATTTCTCCAAACTCTGAAAATATTCAGCCCTTGGATGAAGAAAATTATCCAATTTTATTTCAGATTTTTCTCAAAATGGAGGCAATATTCAGTTCTAGACATCTGCGAGATTTCTTTTTCTAGTATTGAAATTTATGAAAAATAAATGCAAAAAGAGACTCATTGACAAAAACTTTTATTTGAATAACAGACACTACCTACTTTTCCAATGTTAAGATACTGTTGACCATCCTTCTCATGAAGTTACAACAAGTCTGATTAATTATAATAATAATAAAAATAAAAAACAACTATAACGTTTGTTATTTATTACTAACTACACTTCTCTTTCTTTCTTAGGTATAATTTAGTTTTACATTCTTTTTTTTGTTAAATGTAATTTTATTTGAAACTGATTCCATATTCATACTATGCATGTTAATCTATATGAAATAAATTTAACATTTTTTTTAAAAAAAAGTTATTTAAAAAAGTTGGAAGTTCTTTTAGGTGGTAGGTCATAATAAAATTTAAAAACGGTAAGGTAATTCAGAAGTTATATAATTTTGGCGACCACTGATTTAGTGAAGGAAAAAGCTGTGAAATCTGTGTTGCATAACACATTAATTTTAACCGGAAATAAAAAATTAAAGTTATCTAACGACTTTCATTTTTTATTTCCGGTTATTTTAAAATAAATAAAAAATTTTTTACGAAAATAGTTTTTGAATCTATGTGAAAAAAGTTTTGGTAATATTTATAATTTAGAAAATAAATTTTGACGGTTACTTAAAAATAAAAATTGTTCCAGTTTTTAAATTTTATGATGCTTTCTTACTGGATTGCTATCTCTATATTCTTATTCCAGACAGTTAAATCTGCTGTTAGTGATAAATTTGATAAGGGGAAAAATAAAATAAGATTCTCTCTATTTTATTTTTTCCCTTATCAAATTTCTTTTAAGACCACAATATCATTATCCTACCTTTCGTGAAGTGTAATTATATTTTTAGAAATAAGCGGAAACCAGCGAATCAGATAAAGTTTTCTAATTAATCATAAATCCAATTATTAAATACAATGTCTTTGATGTATTAGATTTTATGATTATAAAATGATAAAATCTAATACATGAAAGACAATATCAACATTAAAATGAGTTTGTTTTAATATAATGAATGATATAAAATTGTATCAAGGCTAAAATATGTAATTAGAGGCACAATTAATGCTTGAGATGCAACGCAAACATAGCATAAATTACGGTGATGAGTAGTGAATGTACTTGTGAACAACATGGTGAGATTCACATTTTATTGTACCAACTGCCTGTGTTGAAACAGCTGCTCTGAGGCGAACTTACGTGTGGTAGAACTCGAAACGATATTTTCCATTAATCAAATACCGCGTTAATATTATTTCTGTTACACTGTGTTTTCTCAGAGTCAACAGTCTTTTTATTTTGTTTCGGAATTTCCTTTCTTTTTCTTGTGTTGATATGAAATCCCAAGATTTTTTAATGGTATTGGAAAGACTGATAGAAAATGTCAACATCGAAATCCGCTTAAGTTATATTCTATAGAAAAAAATTTATTTTTTAGTCAATAGATTCTGCTGTGGTTTTCAAAGTTTTCATACAGTTCTGTCAAAGTAAGACTTCCTCATCCATGTTTAAAAATTATCTGGGCTTCATTAATTTAAATAGATTAAAAATATTAATCTGTGTCATCATGTGTCGAATTTATATTGCACCTTAATATCTTATTTGACTATAAAAGTTATACAAGGTGTATCATAATAAATAGTTCTAGGAAGCAAGAATAAGCCCGCTATTTTTACGAAAATATGTGAGCAAGAATGTTTGCTTAAGCAAGAAAACAATTGATCTGAGAAGATCTCAGACTGAACATAATGGTTATCTGGAAGTTTATTTTAAAACAATTCTACCATCATTTTCGAAAGTATAACATAGTTCAAATCAGATATAATTAATAAATAGTATCTGAAGGTGGTGGAAAAAGATGTCTTGTCTGCAACGCAACAAAAACTAGAGGATTCTTATACTGTTAAACATACGATTATACTACTAGAAATGAAGATTCATCAACATATTATATTCATCAATATAATCTGTGATTCAATACTATTTCATTTTTAAAAGACAAATGCTTTGCTAATTTACATTTTTATCATGGATGATAAAAAATATTAAACAAAAGTATGTTATAAAATTTTATCAAGTAAAATATTTAATATTAACTTAGGCTGTGCTGAGAAACAAAAATGAAATTACATGATACAGTATATATACCTCGGATTCCAGCTACATATCTGGTCATTTGCAACTGTTATAAGGCATATGAAAAGACGGCGTTTCGTAATTTTGAATCAACAGTCACGTGAGTTACTACAATTGAAACTACGTGAACAGATTGCTACACATTGCTACGAACAGGTAGCTGTAAATGTCGTAATAATGAAAACCCAGCAAATTCTTGATCCCACTTCTATCAATCTGCTTATAGAAAACAGATAAAAATTTCACCATTTGTTGTTCAGCAGTGTAACTTTCTATTTAATATACTAAAACTTGAGGATGCTATTACAGGATAAATTTATACTCCTCTTAAAATTATGAAGCTTTTTTATTATTTAACTTAATCAAACAGTTTGATTTCAAAATGCACTTTTTTCAGAATAATCAATTGAGAAAAAAATGCATAAATATTTAATGTTGTTTCATAGAAAATATATTGTTTTTAATTATATACATGTCTTACTTACATAATTTTTGTTGCATATAAATAGTTATAAATTGTATAATTAACTGTAAAATAATGAATATTGTAAATTGCTCATTGTGAAGATAATAATGAATTCAAGCTCTATTAAATAATTTATGAATGTGTCTAAAAGAAAAAAATCAGCCAATATATATTTCCTTTTAAATTTATCTTTGTGAATTAATACCTAATCAAATTATCGAGTTAAATTACAGAGTAAATGTTAAATAAAAACTATTGTCTTGAGAAATTAATTACAATTTCTTTCAGCCTTTGGAAATTTAGTTCTTATTTTTGTAGTCCGAAATTTGTTTATTTATTTATTTTTACTCGGTTACACAACTTCATTGATTTATTTTTTATTATTATACGTATTCATATATTTTGCCAGTCTTGTTTCAATTTTAAATAGTTAAAAGAGGATTTTGTCAAGTAATTTTTTTCTTCTTAAATGAAGAAGAAATAAAAAGTGACGTGATTTTTAAGAGCGTATCTATAATTCAGTAGCAAAAACACTTAAATTTACATACATTTAACATAAATGATCTGGTTTAAATGAGTAAGGAATTTACTAGCTCTTAAACTTTATTTATGTAAAATGCATTAGGAGAATTCAGCTTTACAATCCTGATATAGTGAGATCATCATGAGAGTACAAATAGTTGAGATTTAACAGTTGTATGTGTACTAAAATCCATAGACTTCCTTATTTTGAATTCTGATTTAGTTATTATTATGCAAAGAAAAAGTATGACAAGAACATCAATTCCTCCTATATTTAAGAGTTAGTAAAACAACAAAGTATACAATATGTCCGACACTGTGAGTCAGGGATTCCCTATTGGTAGCCCATAAAACTAAAATGCCTTAATTGAATTCATTTGGCAGACTCTTGATACTAATGTAATTTGTGAATTCATGATAAAAAGTTATTATATAAGTAAATATATTAAAAACAAAAATTTATAATTTGTACTTTAAATAATGGATCACTCAGTACTTTTTTTATTTCATATTTGAGTTTTTCTATTTTGAGATAAAACTTTATAGAAGTTTAGTCGAAGAACTTTACCATTATGGTTCTTTAATTTTTATGGAAATAGAAAAATTGAATTTTTGAAAAATTTTTTTACCAGAAAAGATGAAAGAAATTACGAATCAGATTATTGAACTTCTTCATGGAATAAGTACATAAGATTAATTTCGATTATTTATACACCTACTCTTAAATCAACACACACTCACATATACATTGGCTACCAAAAATAAGGAAAAATCACATAACTATCGATAACTCGCACAAAAAAATAAGCCAGTCTCAAGGAAATTTGAATAAGTAAAAGTAGCTGAACAATATGACATTATGCAAAATAGGGGCACTGCTGTCGGAATACGTCATTTGCGAAAAGCTTAAAAATGGATGTCTCAGAGTAAGGCGGCAATTGTCGTTCCGCGTCTGATTAGAAATCTGGTATGGCGAAATTATTAAAATGGCTTCCTGGCATCATCTGACCGAATAATTTCGATGGGGGAGATATTGAGACTAGAGGCAAGACAAAGTCAGGTAGAAGTGGCTAGATGGCTGTATGTGATTCTTTGGTTTTGGCAACAATTTCTAACCACGAATTCAGCATCCAGGAGGTTCACCAAAGGAAGACCAGGCGCTACCACGAGTGCCGGTGACAGATATTTGTCATTTTGCGCACGGAAGAATAGAACCGCAACTCCGGCTGAACTCAGATACTCAATGGCTGCAAGCTCCAGAAGATTGGTACCATGCGTCGAAGGCTTCACGAACTTTATGCGAAGCGATCAGTCATTTGCATCCCTCTGACACTATAGGCAGAAACGTTTGCAATGGGCATGTCGTGTCTATTGCACGCATGATAAATGGATGACTGTTCTCATTAAGGATCAGGCAACATCTGTGTTTGGATTTGTATCTCTTAGTGTATACGCATAGATTTTCATGTCTTTTTCTGTTTAAATGATTATGTTTACACCCAAGTTAAAGATGACATCCTGGATGCTTATATGCGCCCTTATGCCGGGACAATGGGTGATGCTTTCGTGATGCTATGCATACTGTAACTAATAATTTATTAGTTACAGTATGATTATATGAGACCACACAGAGCTCGCATCGTGGATGCTTATCTTGAGCGGGAAACAATTGAGTACATGCTATGGCCAGCTTTATAATAATTAATAGGCTGCATACTTGAAATCATCACACATCGCTATATGTGCTATATTGCTTTTCGTTGGGATCATACTCCACATTAAAAGTAATTTTCCTATAACAAACTTACATCACCCATTTGTTCATTGTATATAAATGCTTTTAATAACACCATAATGGTCTGGTGATTTCTTTTTATACTATTTTGTGCCTTCCTATGTATTGTATGATGAGTTTCATTAAATTCCACTCATAATTTTATTTTCTATCTTCCAGTTAATAATAAAAAAAAAAAAAAAAACGCAAGAAACATATTGTAATAGTGTTGCTATTTGCTAAAGCTTTACTTTCAATAAAATACTTTTGTTATAGTCATTTTCATAACTGCAGCAGCGCGAGAACTACTGCATTTATACTTATTTCATTTAATTACTATTGTTCTTTTGTTCAGAATAAGTTGAAAATCGGGAAATATTTTAAATTTAGTTATTTATAATTGGATGTTATTCGAATAACATTGATCAAAGCTAAGCAATAGTATTTTCCATGATGTTTCTAAGAAATTTTACTATCGCGTTTTACTTAAAATAGTAACAAAAAATTTAATGTAAATAAGAAAAATAATGATACAGGAATGAAATAACATTATACAACTTTTTCCTTAATATCAAGGGATATTTCATTAAAATAAAACAAGAAAAGGATTGTATGCATGAATATAATTATAACATTGATAAACAGTCGCATCAGCAGTTGCATAACATTCATGCGAGAAAGGAATGTCATAAACTTAACATTTTTTGAAAGATGCCATTGACATATACTACATAATTTTATGAAGAATATTGACAAATCATTAGCTACCTTAATGTGTTTACATATGGTTAATAATATCGAAATATCTATGCAATTATTTTAAATGTTTAATTTGACTCTTTGAGACATAGTTAAATTATTAATGGTTGAACTATAAAAAAAACATGATAATGATCATGTTGTTTTGTTTTAGAATAAAGAAAAAAATATTGGAGATGAAAAATTGCATCAACATATATTTGAATGCCCGATCCTCAAAAGTTTTAAGAAATGCTTTCAGATTAATTATATAATTAAAAAATATTTCATAGTTGAATGAATGTAAAGTAGAAAATTTTATTAAAATAATTTAAGAATTACGGAATTTTTGTGATAAATGATTATTAACAACTTATTTTTTATTATATTCAGAATTAATTTCCAGGAAAACTTAGCTAGTTGATATGAAGATAGTTTTCAGTTTCACACCAATCAACACAAAGACTAAAAAAATTATTTTACATTAACTTAGTTAAAAGTTCATTGCATTTGAAATATTATTACAAAATCTAAAATCTATTTTATATATTGCATTAAAATAGATCGATGATAGCCACTTTGATTCATCTCAGATATAATTCAAGCAACAAAATTCATAGGCTATGTAAAGCTAGATTCAGTATTTCTTTCAGGACTTTGTTCTTTGTTGTGTGATTTTGATAAGAATAATTTTTTATCTATACATTTCAAGTTAAATCAATCATAACGATAAAAAATAACTATTTATATCTTATATTTTTCTAATATAATGTAACGGAATTTTCAGAAACGTTCGCTAATCGGTATATATATGTTTTAACATATTTCAGAAATTTTATAATGCAATTAAAAAGAATATTGACCACAATTCGCTTATAATTTTGTATATAAAAAAACGTGCATTTCATAATTAGACAAAATCTATGATAATTTAGTTTCAGTTTGCCTGATGAATGTATCCATACATATGACGAGTTTGTAAGTTCATGATTGCATTCTGAATACTACGTTAAATTCAAAACGCATTATGTAGTACAATTTTAATAAATACTTTATTAAATAGTACACAATTATATACGGCCAAAGCTCCTTGGGTACCAATTCAAATAAGCTGTCTCGGTTTGAATCAGTACACTTTACTAACGCTACGTAAGTTAAGACAAATGCTGAAGCATCAAATGTGTTTTTATTGTGAAAATGAATCAATGGATAGTTGACTGCATACGAAAGCATTATTGTAAATGCCCATAAATATGATCAACCAGATCATCAGTTAAAATGGTCCTGATGTATAATTAGTTGGTATCATAGTTAAGTAAAAAAACACCATGAAAACAATGAACCCGATTATTGCTCTGGTATGTCCAAGAATCTTAATGATTGAGATTTGTGAACCCTGAAAT
Organism: Latrodectus geometricus; assembly: GCA_026290005.1. Lineage (NCBI taxonomy): Eukaryota > Metazoa > Arthropoda > Arachnida > Araneae > Theridiidae > Latrodectus > Latrodectus geometricus. The sequence goes on along the minus strand of JAPDSC010131045.1, from coordinate 737,307 downwards.
AAATTGTGAAGTATAACTGGCAAACGTCTTTATCAGTGGTTGCAGAGGACTTTCATCTTTGCTCATTAACACAGGCCAGTTGCTTGACTATCCATGGTGAGATCATAACACTTGAATTTTCTACTAATTGCTCAGTAGAATTTACTAATTTCTAACAAAGTAAATAACTAGTTACTTGCACCAGTGCCTGAAGAGAAGAGATTTGTGATGGTATACGAAGCATTGAAATTTACTTAAGGGCAATGGAAGGTGTGGAGTGATGAACCAGAGTACATAATCTTGCCCCCTTCTGGAAATGTTCAAAAAATAGTATTGAACATAATTCTATATACCATGGTAAAATTTGGAACGGATTATTTTTGTCTCAAGCCGATGGTATTACAATTCTTACAAACTGTACCATGAATTGTATTTCGATAATAATCAAGCGAAAGCGGTAGTTTAAGAAGCTCATAGCTCGAATTTAAATTTTATGGAACATCATTTTGAATGAGTGTATATGTTAAATATGGTCAGTCATATTGTATGGTCAGTCATATTTAAATTTAATAAAAATTTATAAAATTTTAAATATTGTAACATTTTAAAACTCGTGCAATATTTCAATCAACGTTGATTTTGTTTTCAAAAACCGAATGAAAAGAATGCCTATGACATTAGATACTTTCTTAAAAAAACATTGAAACATAATGACAAAAAATATCCGCACGCTTCATACTGATGTCTTTTGCAAATATTTAAATAAAAAACAAATTAAACACTTTTATTAAAATAGAAAATGTCGTTTTATTAAAATAGAATCGTGATTATCTTATAAAGTAACTGATTATATTTTAAGTTTTGAAATTCCTTATCATAATATGTGTAATGAACTAAGAACTTATAATGGATTGGGTTATAAAAAAATGTATTTTAACACAAGAATTTATGTCAAATAGGAACTTAATTTATTTTTGTTATTTTTCTTATGATAAAGGAAATCTTTTGGGAATACTTAATAAAAAAATTAAAAAACTCAAAAGACTCCTAATTTGTATCGCTAAAGGAATAAAAAATGTATGATGTATAGACATAGTCATAGCAAAAATTAATGTTATTAGTTGAATTATTTAAAATTTAGACTCAAAATTGAACATCAGAATAAATTAAAATTTATTTCTCTTAAAAAAAAAAACATTGATTGATTGATTATTATTTAAATACATGTGAAGAAACTCAAAACACAGTATTAGCAACACTCAGATCCATACGTAAAGATATGTAAAATTAATTAATAAAGTAAAATTTTATATCATTAAAGTAATTTATTTTTGATTGAAAATTATGTTTAAAAGATAGATGTATACTTTAAATAAAATAATGTGTTATTAATAATTTATGCAAAAATTTCACCTTTAAGAAAAACAATACAATCGAGTTTTCAAGGTAAACTGCATTAATATATGCAAGATTCATCGAAGATTTGCTTAATTTATATATAAAATCGCACTCACTCACTCTTACATGTGAAAAGAAATTAATTCTATGAAACATCGGAAAGAATCCATTTGAAATAAGAAATAAAGAAATTTTTTTAAAGAAAAATAAGACTATTAAATTATTGAATTAGTTTGGATATTCGCGGATGTCTAATCTTATACATATGTATTATAGTAAATCATATTATTCTGATTTTCGAAAGATAGATTTTTCTTTGAAAATCAACATATTGGCCCAGGAACATAGTAATTATTAAAAATTACACTCAAAACCACAAAATTAGATGTTATTTATCACAAAATTAGAGATTGAAAGATTAGAGACAGGACAAAAATAATCATAATTTATTTAATAAAAATATGTTAATATTTTACAAAGAAAATTTAAAATGGATAATCGAAACTTCGGTTAGAAAATGCAATATATGAGTTGAAATGATAGCGCAACCATTGATAAACGTTAGCAATAATGTCTGGTGCAATGACTATTACTCCACTTTCAGCAACGATTCTTGATATTAAATACATTATTGATTTCGCAGAATAAAAAAATAAAAAATTGTACCGGAAGTATCTAAGATTATGGTAAATATATTAATAATATCAGAAAAATTATGATTGCATCAACTATCATATGTCCACTTTTAATGTCGAGAAATTCGCTACTAAAATTAATTGCAAACTAAGATAACTTCTCTGCGGAAATAATGTGCTTATAAATCGTTTTGATGTTCAAACATAAAATTGCATTTTTATTTTAAATTTTTGGAGCCCTCTAGTTTGTCTTCACATCAAACTTATTATAAAATGGTACCGTCAAATGAGGTCCTTTATTAGCAGTCACTTTGATCAAATTACGTAGTACAGTAACTACCTAACCGAAGAAAGTGATTTCAATTTATAACCTCAAAATAGCCTAACCCTATTGACAGCAAAGACATCAAGTGTTTTTCCTGCAAATGAAATAAGGTATAAATGAGGGAATAATTTTAGTTTTTTTGTTTATTATTAACTATTGTAATATATGGTCACAATTTGATTTCGCTGTTTTTATTTTTAATGAAGTAAAATGTACCATATTTTGGATCACAAAAAATATAATCGTAATTTTTGTTTATTATGTTTGCTAAAATTTTATAATTAATAATTTATTTTATGTCAGTATAATGACATTATATACCAATATCTGTCTATTATTTTTTATTTCAAAATAAAATTGTTGATGTTACTCGCTCAAATGCTAGTTTAAAATTAAAATACTTATTGTTTTACATGTTTTCGAAAAATGATTCTTATTTAAATATAAATTTTGTTGTCCTCTATTCAACATATAATGTGATTGTGAAATACTTTTTTTTTCAAACGATGGAAGTTTAAAATATAATTATATTTTATCTTGATCAGTGTAAAAATATTAAATAAAAAATGTATTCAATATTTTTTATAATATTTGTTAAAAATATGTAAAAGTATAATTTTTTTGAATAATGTATATAAAGGTTTAATTTTTTTGAATAATGTATATAAAAGTTTAATTTTTTTTTAAATCTATTTAAATTTTTTTACATCTTTTGAGTTTTATTATGCAAAATATATTTTTGGATAACATTTTAAATAATTTTCATTTATGCGCTACAGTGAAACTATTCTGTTAGAGAACGAAAACAAATATTGCATTATTATTATTATATTTTTACAGTTAAAATATTTTAATATTAAATATATAATTAAATAAAACTTTGGAAAAAGTACTTTTAAAATAATTCATGGTAAATATGCCCTAATTTATACTCATAATTTTTTTTGAGAATTAAAAATTAAATTTTATAAGCCATATCAATCAGAAAATATATATTTTTTCATAAGCAAACTGACTTAGTAATTAACTTTTTAAAATATGTTAACATTTCATATGTATAATAATAACGATATGATTATTTTAGCATAAAATTCCTGTAAATTTTTTCATGTGTTTCATTTCACAATAATGCCTTTTTTATCTGTCTGAAAATAAAGAGAAAAAGTAAAATTCTGATAAGTCTAAAAAATTCATTTAAAATGTTTTGAATTTTATCAACTTTATTCTTAAATAATAACTTTTTGTTTAACTGTGTAAAATCCCATCGACATAGAAAAAAATGGCTCTAAGGAACATGATTTTTTTTTTTACAACAATAAAAAAATACATTAAATATATGGCTGTTTAATAAATCATTTGCCTTTCTGTAAACTTGAATTCATTTCTTAGTTATTTCTGCGCTTTTACACTACAAAATTGTAAACATCGATACTACTTACTTCAGAACTGACTGCCATTGTTTTGGCTACCAATGTAATGTTATTTTTTTAAAAATTTTCTATTTAGATAACATTTTTTGTTGTTGTTAAAATAAGGAATTGAATGTTTATGTTTACTTATATTTTAGAAAATAAACTGTGTCGCAAAAATTTTTTTTGTATGTTCTAAGACACTTATTTCACATTTTTGTTAAAAATTATCTGTTTTTAAAATATATATATATATATACTGTTAAGCAATATGAAACGATTTGGTTTTGATTTGCTAAATTCGCACAAATTTTTCTAGTCAACGGAATTTTAAGAAAATGAATATTTTTTTTCAATACTTACAAATAAATGGTTATAAATAAAGTTTGTAATCTTTATTTTTAAACATTATTTATAAGTTTGTAATTATAAATAAAATTTGCAAAATTAGAAAATATTAATACATGCAGTTTGTTGTTGTTGTGTAAGGAATATTTATAAGTAAAGCTATATTTATTCATATTTAAGCATGTTCAGTTTAATTTAATATATTAAAAATATGCTAATTCATATTAAAATATTATTTTCTTAGCTGAAAATTTTCATTAAAAACTAACATTGGAATTTTCGTAAACTAGTTCACTTAAAAATAAAGTCCTAATATTAGAATAAAAGGTACGAAAAATTCAGTTATTATTTTATCAAGATGCATTATCCTAACTCTAATATGCTAAGAAAGTAAATAGAAATTATTGGAAAAAATATTCTAACAGCAATGACATACATAAGTAAGCGTCATGGAAAAATGTTAGTTGGAATTTCATTCCAATAGAATTCAGGAATTGTTATTTATAACAGAATTTTAATTTCTTGGGTAGATCTCCTTTCAACTCTTAAATAGCCATTATTTAAGAGCTTCAATATAGCATGAGAGACTAAAATTATTTTGTGTGTTTAATTAGATGTAATGCTATCTGTAAATTATATTTTATAATCATCCCTTCCTTCACAAAGTTACAATATAACCTTATATAATGTGTGAAAAACAAATATCAGTGTAAATTTTCTTTTATAAATATATAATTTTTTGTTTCCTAAAATTAAATAGATGAATAAAAGGATATATTTTTTATCTTTTAAAAAAGAGATCCCATTATTTTCTACTGCTTAGAACCACTACCACACTAACATAACGTCCTTGAGATTACCACATATTTTCAATTCTTTAACGTAACTAAGTGTTGTATGTTTGAAAAAACTAAACTTGTCAATTGTAGAGTTAACAGCACAGCAACAGAGCTCATAAAAGGAAAGGGTTTCAGTTGTGGACTGATTAAAGGAAAGTGAAAACGATGCACACGTGCAGTCTCTCTAGCCGTTGCCTTTCTGCCCAGCGAATAGAATCACGTGTACATGCTCTGGCTTTTCAACTAGATGAGGCGCGTGCGTGGGCTTTGCAGCAAAGTAAAACAAAAGCAAAGCGGTCAGGATAATGATTTTTCTCATTCATTCCTTCCGTTGAGATGGGCTCTGAGGGCAGGTTTTCGAGCAAAGCGCTCTGTAACGATCGAGCGAAAAGAGCTATGGCTATCACCTATGTTCGAACAATAGTGGTCTACAGCAACGTCAATGGACTAAGCTGTTCGAAACTCCAACGGATATGTCTATGACGTTTTTCTTCTTTTTTTTTTTTCATCCCTTCCCACTTATTCCGCCGGCAGTGTTGAAGAAGGTTGTCGTTTGTGTGCAAATGAAATAAAGATAAGATTTAAAATGCACTCGCTTATTTTACAGGCGCTGTGAAATAAAATTCTGGGTGACAAACATTTATTTCGTTTTCTTAGCAGAAAATTTAAAATAATGTAAACTAATCTCTTAATCCTTAAAAATTAAACTTTTTCTAGATACAAGAAATATTTTTTTGCACAGTTTGTGACAAAAAATTATTAAAGAAAACTATGATTAGGAAACTGTGTGAAAAAGTGGCTCTAATTTTATTTCAAAAATACTCATATTGTTTATTTCGCGAAATTTATTTTTGCTACATAATATGTTTCACTGGAAGAAAAGGATCCCCATGTAAGGAATGGAATTGGAAAAGAAAGTATTTATATTTAAATAATTTTACTATCGAAATTGAAGTTACCAAGTTTTTCATTTCTACTACTTATATTGAGAAATGAAATAGTTTAATGGTACATTTACTTCCTTTCAAGTTATTGTTGAAAGTGCATTTCTGCGACGGCATTAGATTCCTAAGTAAAATCGGGGAATACATAATATTCTAAATAGTTGCCTAGTTTAGGATTTCATATTACAATTAGATGAACATAATTATATGACGAACAAAAATTTAATAAATAAAGGAATTGGTTTTTCAAAAATGATTTATCAAATGTTATTATTTAGATGTTAAGAAATTTTGTAACATATTTTATGAAGTATACATTAAATTTATATATATATATATATATATATATATATATATATATATATATATATATTTATAGATATGTATTTTAAAAAAAAGTTTGCATAGTCATGAAAAACCCGATATCAACATGCTATCACCTGTAATACACTGCCTGACATAGGAAATGTAACACCATAAAATATTGGATAGAATGTGATAAAAATTGATACACAGACAGAGCATGCATATATAAATAACTAATGTTATTTACAAAAAGATAAATTTATACATTGACGAAATATGCAGAAAATCATTAAGTAGTATGGCCACATCTCGCGTCGATGCAAGCAGACACTTTGCGAGGTAGAGAGTCAATTAACGTGCGGACGGTGTCCTGGAGAATAGAAGCCCATATGGTCTGAACCATTCTTCACAGTTCGTTCTCCGATGGAGGCTGGGGCATAACAAACAAACGACGTCCAATCCCGTTGCGGATATGCTCTATCGGGGAAAGATCAGGAGACATCACAGGCCAAGGAAGCAACTGGATATTCTGCAAGGTTTGTCTGCTGACTAGTGCCGTGTGCAATTTTGCGTTATCCTGCTGGAAAATAGTATCTTGCAGCTGCTGAAGGTAAGGTAACTCAACAGGTTGCAGCACTTCATCAACGTACCTTCGTGACTTCAATGTACCTCTGATGCGTACTAGAGGTGATTTGTTATCATAGCTGATTGCACTGCAAGCCATTATTCCATTTTAATGAGAGGTGTGGTGCTCAACAATAGTGGTCGAATTGGCTCTATCTCCCATACGCCTCCACACTGTCACCCGTTGACTATCATTAGTCAAACAGAGCCGAGACTCGTCGCTGAACACCACATTCTGTCATTCAGTCATCCAAGTGGCTCGTTGACGACACCATCGCAATCTCACTCTACGGTGCCTTGACTTTAATAGCAGTCTTCGTAAAGGGCGGTATGTGTGCAATCCACTTTCAGACAATCGTCGTGCAACTGTTCTCGGAGATACTGGAGCATCCAGAACTGGCTGCACATAGAGCAGAATGTCATGAGAAGTTGATTGTGGGGCCGCTATAGCTGCCCTTCGGATGCGTCGATCCGTCAGTTTTGTTGTCCGTCTAGATGGACCTGGTCTTGTGCGACTATTAGCATTTTGTTCATTCACCCATCTGGTCCAAATTCTATACACAGTTGATGCATCTAACGGGTTTCAGCAGCAATACGACGGTAGGACCATCCACTTTACGTAAACCTACAGTTCGACCTCTCACAAAACCGTCCGTTTGCCGGAACTGTCTTCGATGTCGTCGTCCAGTCATCACTTCATCCACATGTGTCTTCTGCAGCTTTGAACTACCCGAAATTCTGGGTTTCCTAAGCGGCAAAGAGATAAGACTGTTGGCTTGTCCGCCATTTCTATCCCTTTAATCTGGCGCGATAATCACATGACCAACTTGCATTTTACATTGTTTGCATAACATGTTCCGCTGCGTAATCTCCGAAATTTGCATATTTATACTACTAAAACTTCATGGTGTTGCATTTTCGATGTCAGGCAGTGTATAAATGAGATAATAAATTACTTCTTAACAGTTTCTAATTTTACATATTTAGCATTTAAAGAAATTTTAGTTTTAAAAAACATTTTAAAAAGTAGTAATTTAATGAACACTTCAATTATATGCCATTAAAAACACTTTTTAACCTTTCCTTTATTTATTAATTTTTTGTTCCTCATATAATTATTTTAATCTAGTTGTATTTATATATAATCCTAAACTAGTTATTATGAAGTAGTAAATTAATTTAAGTTCAGCACTAAGTTTTTTCTCTCTTTGTAATGAATTTAAATTAATACCTAAAAATAGCGGTTTGTTTAATCCTTTGTGCAGATTAGTCAAATGTATTAAAAATTTTAAACAGAGCCAAAAAGTCCTTATGTTTTTGTTTTCGTTAATCATGCAGAAGAAAAATCAAGCGTCATTGGTAAAGTTTTTTTCTTAATTTATTTTATTTATTTTTTATCAAAACAGCAGCAATAGCTTAATTGCACTGCATGTAATCTTTGTAGGAATAATGAAAAGTACCTAGATTGAAGAATGATTTAAAGAGCGAAATTATGAAATTTCAAGGGATTGAAGACTTGAATATGCTGCCCCAGGAATAGAGCGGAAAGTGGTTGCGAATGAAACTGTCGAAAAAGTTGTAAGTGATTGGTATCACGTGAGTTAGCAGTTCTTCGGTCAACAGTACAAAAAGTTCTGTGATGGAATCTACATAAGACGCACATAGTATAAATGCTGCAACCTAAAGACCATCAAACACGCTCTGATTTTTCTTTTCGATTTTTGACGACAATGGATGGGAGCGACACGCTATCTCGGAAAATTCTACTGTCAGTACTTTTCTTTGGATGGAATCAGGAATAATTAAAATTGATGCATACGGAGTGCTTCATTTTCTAATATTCAACTCCAACAATCACTGCATTCTGATTACGTGACTGCATGGTGTGGATTTATAGCTGGTTTTATTATAATATTGTTTTTCTGTTTGAAATTCCTACTTCCATACGCTCTAAAATGTGCTACGCCACTAATGCACATTACTGTGAAATCTTTTGACAATGTTATCACTTCATTCCTGCTTTGACAAGGAAGGCAATAATTGTAAACTAATGTTTTCAATCAAGAGGAAGGTATTCCTCATATTGTTGAAGTTAACAATAGTTCCCCACCAAGTTAAAGAATTGCTTTGTGCAAACTTTGGTGAGAATTATGTAATGTCTAGAGTTTGTTCGAATGCCTAGCCTTCTCGTTCATGTGATTGCTGGTCTTTCTTATTTAAACCCCTGTGATTTCTGGTTAAGGGAATTTCTAAAAGACCGTGTTCATGATCGAGGATTTAGAACATTACTCGAAATGAAAGTCAGTATTATACTCCATGTTGTTGGTCCCCCAAAAGTTTCTCCGCGTTACCATTGTACACGCTATAATATTCTTCATCAAGTAATTAATGTCATTAGAGCACACAATGAACACGTTCTGCAATTGTTTTATAGAGATCAGAATAGGGTCACTTTCAAATAACCAATCCGAAAACAGATTCCTTCATTTTATCAGCAAAATGTAACTTTTTTTTTGTGTATGATACTGTTGAAAGAGTTAGTTTTCTCTCATTCCCTTTTGTCCTCATAAAGTGCAAAAATCCTTTGGAAACATTTCAAAATCTTACTAAATATAAAATGTAACAGTAGAAAATCAAATTTATTTGAATTAAAGTATTATTAATAAAACTATTACTATTATTCTTCGGCTCTACAAACCATGCAGGATTTTGGTCTCTTTCGCAAACCGTTCCACTTTTTCCTATCCTCGACCTTTATCTTCCAATTATTGACAAAAACATAGATAAATATTCAAGTGACTTTTCACAATAATACGGTGCAGAGTTCATATTACGAACTTTAAATAATGCAAAAAATTTGTCGATTTCTTGTAAAACAAGAAAGAAAATATTGTACATTAAATTGTATCAATTAATATGCAAAACGTTATTACTTGACACTAAATAATGGACATACATGCAGAACATCTATATCCTATAGTTCATCTGTATCTGGGATTGAACATAGGACTACTTCTGAGGATTGCAAATTAACATATATAGTTGAAAAAATTAGAATGAATTTATCAATATATAGACACTCGTTTTTACGAACTCTTAAGGACCGATAAAATTGTTTGTAAAATCGAAAAATAAGTGTAAAATCTTTAAAAAAAATATTTGTTACTAAACTGCTCTTTTTATAAATGAAGTACAATTAAAAAAAATTCATTTAGTATGCACTATAGAAAAAATGAATAAAATTCATACTTAAAAACAATTTTTTGTTGATGAAAAACTGAGCAAAATAATCGCCTCTTTATCTCTTTCAAAACAATAGCTTTGAAAAACATATTCTTCAAAGTTTTTACTAGAAAATGAAGGTAAGCATATTCTTTTCTTTTCTTTTCTTTCTTTTTTTTTTTTTTTTTTTGATGTAGCAAAGCATCTTCGAAATTCACTGATGAGCAGCTCTTGTTTACTCCAGTAATTAGAAAAATGTTCTTGACTATTTCCAATTACAGTTGTTTCAGTTAATACTGCGTGTTCAAATTATCAAGATATCTTTCATTCAGCAATATCATTCCACGCATAGATTGCATTATACCCTGAATATCAATTTCATAAGACGATTCCAAGCCGCGACCACTTCTTTCAAAAGTACATATTGCATTTTATTTTTAAGTGAAAGTTATTTAGCATGTCAACTAAATTATTGGGCAGGACATGCGAGTAACTATGCCTATTAAAATTGAACATGGCTTGTCAACATCAATAAGCAGACAACTCGATGAATGCCATCTTTCCATTTCAGCAAAATAGTTGGACAAATTCAACATATATTTCTTAAGATATCCCTTTAAACTAAAAATCTCAAGGAAAAACATTATTAAAACTTTATATAAAACGTAGTGAGCGCACCATCCTGGACGATGATGAAAACACAAAATGCAAGTCTTTGCTGTAATACAAACACTTGTAAGGGTCATCCTGTAGTGATAAAATAAATTTTCCATCAGGTTACAGTATAGTGATTTTCAAAGAAGAAAAGATCTAAATTGCAAGTTTTGAAGGAAGGCGCCGAGAAAACAAAAAGGATAATGTAGTGGCTTGCCGTGTATTCATGAAAATGAGGTATCAACGGTATTCAAATATTTCCCTTTTTGAGGCCATCACGCAGAAAAAAAATGAGCTACATCTATCCACATGATACACAGCAACCATTGTGAATCACGTTCGATAATTGCAAGTTTTTATAATACAACGCCTTGTTTTACATCGTAATTTACTCGTAATATTTAGTGAAGTAGCTATTGTTTGTACCGATGCAGATTCAGATACCGTGCAGAATACATTAGATTGACATTTGTAGAATTCCCGTAACTCTTACAGCTTCACGAGCAGTACTATTCCTGTTAGTGGGTTGCTAAATCTTTTTTGACACTTCTTATACCATGAACGTGATCCACGCTGACAAATGATCAATCACTTTATAAGCTATCCTCAAAACTTTTCGTTTCTTCAAAATCCTGTAAAAAATTCGATATCCTATTCAATAAAAAGGAGTCATTTGATTTGATTCCTTTTTCCATGTACAACTTTCACTATGCAATATTCATAAATTCATAATTTTGTTGAAAATTTAACACACATGCAGGCATTAAATGATAGATCCATTTCCAGGAAGGCGTTTATTACTAGCTTCATTTATATAAATCTCTGTATGATATGTAAGCGCCATCTATCGATCATTTTTTAATTCCCTAGTTCTTAATCCAAAAAAAAAATAGGAAAGAGTACATTTATCACATTCTGACAAGTTTTCCTTTACTATTTTATTGATTTGTTAAAGTTGGTACAAATTTATGATGCACTCTATATATAGCTACAATTTAAAATTAGTACAGTGTGAAATATATGTATTTTTTTCTTCCGTTGTCCAATGAAAGTTTTTAAAAAAATGCTTCATTCAACTATAATTCTAAGTTTTTAAGGTATAGATTATTTTATTTTGAAGTTCCATGTAAGAGATATTTATAACAAAAATGTGAACAATTTTCTCTAATTTTAATTTTTTTTTATGAGTGCGTGGGTCTCTCTGGATAAGCGAAATCGTAAGAAACGACACTTTTTCTCTTTTTTTTTTAAGTGAAAATGTCTGAACAGTCGGATTCTTTTATCAAAATTGCATTAAATATTATTAAAAAAATTTCAAATGTGATTTAATTGTATAAAGTTAATAAATACATATTTCAATGTATTCACAAATAAGTCGTATGAATATTTTAGAAATAAAATCAACTCTTCTCGAAGATTTGAGTACTTAATATTTCGCTTTTGGTTTAAATAAAGCGTTGTGTCAACAGTTGTAGATTTAATAGTAATTATTAAGCTGGATAAGATTTACACTAACAAGCAAGGTAATTTGACAAAATGTCTAAAATAAATGTACTCGTTTTTAAGTCTACCAATAATGAATAGAATTAAGATTGTGTAATTTAAAAATTAACTACAAATATTGTAAATCTATAATTTCGATCAAAATTTTCAAACTTTAAGCTCTTATATATGTTTTAAGTTTTTAATATAAATATATTTATAGCTCATTTATAGGAAGAATAAATTTCCTCATCCGTGAACAAAATTACATATCTTTTTAAAAATTCTTTTTTATTTATATAATATTATTAAATTCATCATTAATATGCTTTCTGAAATCGATGACCTTTGTGTTTATTTATGCACTATAAATAAATTTTATTTAATAAGAATGAAGGAAAACTAACAATTATTTGCATAAATTTTCCAATTTAAACGAGGGTAACATTTAAATTTGTAGTATCTTTCATCATGTTTCAATTGTAAAAAATGATTTTTCCTGCAGGAATTCTTTTATGCATTTTCTAAATTATAATTATCGTTTCTTGAACATACATATATTTAAGGTTCTGTTGAATACCAGTGTTCAGCTAAATGCATTTTTATGTTCAATCATGATTTCTCGTCTTGCGATTGATTAAAGTGTGTTTAATGACAAATAAGCATTAGGATCTGTGACTAAATTATTCTTTTTTTTTTTAATCTAGAATCGCTATTGCCCAGATGTTAATGTCAATAATTGGATGGAAGAAAGGAGCGATATTAATTATTTAAATAAAAGAGCAACGATAAATCAAGTAATCTTTTATAAATCTTTAACTCTGAACTTATTATTTTTTTCTGTGAATAATCTAACTAAAATATTTCTCATAAATGAAGAAAATATGCAGAAAAAACCCCAAAGCAGACGATTGTGAAAAAAATCAAATGCTACCAAGAATTAGTGAGTATGATTATTTTTTTTTAAACTTAATTATATAATTGCTTAAGCTATGAATAAGTTTTAGAATGCAGGTTTCTCATAAAATAATACATAATTTACATTTCTTAAATATTTTGAAGATTGAATCACATACAAAATTTTGTTATTTTGATAAAAATAGAAAATTATAACATTATATTTAAGTTCAAGTCACTTTTTTCTATACTTTCATTTTATTTTAACATAAAATTTAAAATCAATGAAGATAAAGTTTTTTATATATTTACTCATTCACACTACGATTTATTAGTAATCTATGTTATATTTTTAATTTATTTGAGTAATAATTAAATGTCTTGACTTTCATCAACTTAAGTAAATTTTCCATCTCTAACTAAACAGCTTAAGTAATCTAATTCAGCTGAGATAGGTATTACTTGTTTGGACTTGTAATAAATAGATCACATTTGCACATCTACACTGTGTGGTCACTCGTCACATTTTCACAAAGTTAAAGGAAATTTAAAAATTGAAACCAATTTTTTTAATTATCTGTTAAATATGGCATATAAATCGATATTTAATAATCAATACATACAGCAGAAGAAAATATCAAATATAAATTATATTTTTTTATAATAAAATTGCATTACGCTGAAATATTCACAAAATTTTCTTTCTTGCAAGGTATAAGTAATCAAACAGAAAAGTTATTTTGTAACATTTCTAATTAGTCATATATTTTCATTCTTGATAAAGAATGGATTTTAATGCAAGTACGTTCAATATTAGATATTGATACATATCTCAAATTATTGTTATTGAACTAACTTAAATTGAAAAAAAAATTACCAGATTAAAATGACTTTTATTTTAAGAAAATTCATGTATATATACACTTTTGTTAAAAATTAAATCTTTATAAATAAAAGAAGATCATTCCCGGGGAGGGACATTTTTATAAAAATAGAAAAGTACAAATTTATTAGAAAAAGCACTTATATCACGCACAGTAGAGCTTCCTTTTCTCTCTCTAAATGTAATCACGTTTTTCTTTTTAACATTTGTATCTCGTCATAAGCTTCAAAGTTCCCAGGCTATATCATACTGCAGCCAGTTCAAGACATGCGGATATAGCATATCATACCAAATTGTATGATGATCTTGGCAGATCTTTGTAAAGAAACTCTAAGAAAATTGTTTGGAGCTATGAAAAACAGGAGTTGAAGAATGTTTTCTGAAGGAGTTGGACTTCTGTACAACTCAATTAGTAGAAGCAACTAAAAAATTACTGAATCAATTCAGAAATTTTTGATAATTCGTACCTTGCTTCAATAAATTTGCATTTAATTTAGGCTAACTGAATTTTCTGGGCGATAAACATTTTGAAAGTGATGAATTAAAAAATCGAGTGACCATTATAGTTAACGAACTAACAGCAGAAGAGTATAACATGTGAATTTTAATGCATATTCGTTTTATGATTCTGTTACTACTTAATTTTTTTTCTTTTAAATTATTGACAAATTACATGTATGAAATCTCAGCACAATGCTCAACTTTAATTCAAATTATTAGCACAAAATATATATGGATTACTTTTGAGATTTTAGCGACAATTATCAACAGAAATAAGATTTTAATTACTAAGATATTTCGTCTTATAAATAAAATTTAAATTCAAAAGGCATTTTCTCCCATGTAGGGTATCAAAACAATTAGAAATTTTGTAAAATAATTGGCTAATATATATGTGTGTGTGTGTGTATGTAAAACATTAAACATTGGATCTCGATATTTTTATAAACAGGCAATTTAAAAGAAATAACTTTAAATATACTTTTCTATAACTAAACCCAATATGATTAGTTTTAGACGTGTGTGTTATACATAGTTAAATTTCATTCAATTATGTAATTATATTGCTGAATTTCAATATGGTATTATAATTGTAAGCAAATCATTATAAAGTTTTTTTTTTTTTTAAAAAAAAAAAGAAAAAATAATGCTTTTTATAACTATGTTATTGAAAATTAGTCTATTTTATTTTGAATATGGAAATTTAGTTTACATACTAGTTTATGCTTTTTTGACATATAGAATTTAAAACAATGATTGGGTTCTCTTAAAAACAAAATGAAGTGTTTTACACTTACCTCCTACAAATAGAAAATGCATCTTATTTATTGAAAAATAAGGAATTTAAATATTACATTTAATTGTTTGGTTCTGAAGCCAGAAACTTTAAAACAGCTTCTGATGATAAACGGCAATACACTATAATTTTTTTTTAAAAATTGTTTTTATATCATTCATTCACTCAAAATTGAATAAAAAAATCTCGTAAAAAGAAATATCTAATAAAAATTTTCAAGCTGGAATATTGAAAAGGAAAGTGAAAATTTACAATTATTATGTATTGTTCTTAACATAACATCAAAAGAGTCTTAAATTGAAAATTTATGTAAAACTTCATTGACATTACAATATGTTAACATTATTTAAACCAAGTGATCATAATAGCCGATTATGCTTGGTAGTTAGCAATCATTCTGATTTACATCTTGTCTCAATGTTTATTCGAATAAGAGAGAATATGAAAAATTATAGCTTTGATAAAATTTTGGAAAGATTAAAAAAAAAAAAATTGTTGAGTGAAAGATTTAATAATTCCTTTTGCAGTTTTATAAAAATTCAAAATTAAGCCTAATTTGTATAATCTTAAATCAATTACACAAATGTCATTAAATACAAGTATTACTGTTTTCATTTAATTTTATCAAAACATTGCATTTAGTCGTACAATAGTATTTAGCTAACTGAATAATTGGTTCCATTATATAATCAATGGTTTAATTATTTAAGCACTATTTACAAAATAATATTCAATTTAAAAAAATTCAATGTTTATTAACTATTAAGGAGACCAAAAACTAATGTCGTTTTTGCGCATGTCATTGCTACTTTACCGTTCATGAGTTCATTGCGTAGTTGAAAATCGTGCCAGAGATATTTCAAAGTTAAAGTGACTTGTTAATTGTAAAAACCTAAACCTTAAATTCTCTTTTCCCATTTTGCGTGAAATGGAAATGGACAGTCACATACCTGAAGAAATTCATATCCGCTATTGCATGCTTTTGGAGTTTCACAAGAGTAGTAATGCAACAGTTACTACCAAAAACATTTGTGATGTTTGCCCAAGTGCCTTAGATGTTCATAAATGCAAGGTAGTTTTCTAAGTTTAGATCCAGTAATTTCGATCTTTCCGACTCACATCGATAGGGAAGACCAACAACTTTAGAAAATTACATGTTAAGTGCGCAAGTGGAACCAAATCCGTGTTAGAGGTACTGTCAAATGCTCTTAACCAATGCTGGTTGACCATCTAAGAATATTTGCAACAGATTGGTAAAACAGAGCAGGTGTTTGGGTTCCGCATAATCTATCTGAAGAAAACATAGCTAATCGATCAACGATATGCAAATTATTGTTTCAACGGTAGAATACAGAACCAATTTTTGATTGCTTGATTATTGCAGATAAAAAAAAATGAGTCCTGTATGATAATCTAAAATGCAAAAGACAGTGGCTCGCTCCGAATGAACCGCCACGAAGGATTGCTAAGCCAGGTTTACATCCAAAAAAGGTGCTTTTCGTGTTTGGTGGGGTATTCGTAGAATCGTCCATTTTGAAGAGCTTAAATATAGAGGAACTGTTAATCCAGACCTTTATTGTGAACAATTAGATTGACTAAATCAATCATTAATTGAAAAGTATCCAGCGATTTTCAATAGAAAAAGTGTTATTTTGCAACACGATAATGCAAAACCGCACTGCGCCAGAAAAATGCTGTAAAAAATTAATGGATTGGGGAGGGAGGTATTGTCTCACCCACCATACTCTCCTGACATTGCGCCAACGGATTTCCATTTATTCCGTTTAATGCTACATTTCTTAACAAACAAAAAATTTCAAAATTTGGATGATATAAAAAATGCCATCTCCAGATATTTTACTGAAAAATCAATTGATTTTTATCGATCCAGCATTAAAAATTTGCACACTAGATGGCAAAATGTTGTTGCCAACGAGGGTGATTATATCATTGACTAAAAAGAAAAACTTGTAAGAATTTACTGTAAAGAAACGACATAATTTTCCAGTCCCTTTAATATTTATCTAACTTTTGCTTATTTTAGTTTTCTACATGGTTAAAAATTAAATTTTAGAAATTAATAAGATGTATATTGACATATTGCTTTTATAATAACTTTTTATTACATAGGGGTACCAACAGCTTTTCCAGGACATCAACCACAGCTGGATCCCTCCCAGCTGAAAAAAGTATACAATAGTTTTGAAACTGCTTCTCGAGCTGCATTTCAAGATCCTACACTAATTACAACAAAATCAAAAAAGCAGTGCAAATATTGTGACTAAAGAACAACCAGCGAACAACATATATGCAATTCTACACTCGATGTCATTAGTGCTTCATAATTGTACAATAAGATGAAGAATCTAAACATAATTACTAGCAAGTTTATTGTTAACATAAGTTCAATTAATTGATTTGATCTTCAATAAATAACAAACATTATAAAACACATCCTATACATTTAAAATATAAATAAAATACTTATAATCATTTATTTCAAAATAAATATATAAACTGACTTTTTATACAAATATATATGAAATACTTTGAGAATAATACTCTATTATTTTAAAATTTAAATTCTTCACAATTTATTTCTAATTAATATATTAAATATGTAAAATATTTTTTTACTCAACTTTTGAAATACAAACAAGTTAAATATTAATTTCACTTTATACTTCTTTTTAGTGGAAAATGTAAAAACATACATAAAAAGGAAAACAAAAGCAATTAAGCATTGTTATTTTATTGATTACTATTAAGAAAATACAGCTTGAAAAAAAAAAAAAAAAAAAAACCCATCAAAATAAGTGAATTTTGCAAAGCTTATTTATAGTAACATGTAGTAAGACTATTATAAAAGTTAATTATTGACATGACTTTATTGAATCGTGCATCAATATTTTATACATAATTTTATATTATATTTTTATGTAAAGTAAGAAAAACTTAATCACTAAATGATGAATAACAAGTTTTAAGGCAAAATATTTCAATAAAACACATTTAAGATAGAAACAGTAGAAAGTCAGAGTTAAATAATGCAATAAAGAAGACTAGAAAATACAAATTTGTGGTACACAAGGGTAATACTTATGAGAGATAACTTACATAAACACAAAAGTCACTAGTAGAGAATTTTATTATAATAATAATCTCATTACAAAATTTAAACCTGTTATCTTATTTCATTCTCTCAATGCAAAGAGAATAACAAGATTATTAAGGTAGAGAAAAATATTGAAAATTAGGTATTAATTCATATAAAAACATTTAATACAGCAATATATAATAAATAAAATTTAAAATCATATCACCAACTATATAAAACAATATTTTTTATATATAAAATATAATTAACATACACCAAAATAATAAAATAACTAAGTAGGACTTAAAGATAAAAATACTCAGTCTAAAATAATGTAGTAAAAGAATTACATTTGAATTAATTTATTGAAATTTTTTCTACACTAAACACTTAAACCACAGATTTGCAGATTAATAAATGATGATTATATTTATTTAGATTTTTTTCTTTATTTTCAATCATTCTAAAGAACTTTCAGCCTTTTTTATTTTTTTTAACAATTTTACATGGTAAAAATAATTATTATTTTTCCTTAGACTGATTTTTAATAGTACCAAACAAAACGCTTTCCATATACATTTTTTATTTGGAAAAAGTGTAAAATTTTAAGAATTTCAAATATTGTAAAATATAAAGCAAAATATAAAGTATAAAGATTCTCAAATAAAAATATTACAGTGTAATAAAATTATACAATACTTTCATTTCAAAAGATAAGCCCAAAAAAAGAGAAATCAATCTTTTCTACATATATTAAAATAAAACGAATTTAAAGTAGTTTTACCCAGAAATATCTGACAAGAACAGTATCTGAGAATAATTTCATTTTATATAAAATCCTTTAATTAACAGTTTTTTTTTATCACAATAGAATCTTCCATTTAATACATTACTATAATGCAAGAAGTCCTACAAGGGAAAGACAAGCAAGAATATTAATAAATTAATAACAACCACAGTCAACACAGTATTGAAAAGTAAGGCACACACATTAAGCATATTATGATAAAATTTGGGAATGAAGCTTCATTATTTCATTCATATCAGAGAGAAGGGAAATGGTACTTCTTTCATCACTACCACATCTGCTAGGAATAGCAATTCTAGCAATTAATTTCTTGTCTTCATCAAATGTCTTGGAAAAATCGGGAGTTGGAAAAGCAGAAAAATCAGCACTGATCTGAGTTCCAGTACCTTGTGAAGCACGCAAATTTGCTACCTCAATTTTCAACTTCTGTGCTTCATCTCGGAGAAGTTTCAATTGAGACACTGATTCCACTAAGTGGTTTTTAGCAGCCATTTTTTCAATAATTGGTTCTTCTCCAGGTTTCCTCCGACTTATATCGACAATAGTAGGGCATGATAAAATTTGTGCCTTTTCCATAAGTTCTTTGGATTTCTTTGAAAGGGAAATTAGATTTTCTGAAACTAAATTGGTATCTTCTTCTTCAAAATTTATCATATCTTTAAAACCAGTAGTACTAGTAAAACCAGTTGGTTTTGCAGGGACTTTCAAAGGCGGTAGGTTTTCTAATTGCTTCATCATATTAACATTTTGAAGTTTAATGTTTTCATTTTTTAAATGCTTCAAGGCCAATTGTAAATCTTGCACTTGCTGTGACAACAAAGAGCTATCACGTGAAAGTATAGTTGTTGAGGGTGTAGATCCAGGTACAGTAGGACTTGTGGGAGATGCCACTAAATTGGCTAATGATGTAGTTTTTGATAGCCCTTCTAATAGAGTCTTTTTTGAAATGAGTTTGATTTTATCTTTGAGTTCTCCTCTTTCTGTTTCTAGTGCATCAATATCTGCCTGTAAATGATCAAGAGTTTCTTCAAATTCTTTTTCTTTCTTCTTCAGCAACATTTTAGCTTCATCCAACTGTCTCTGAATACGATCAACTCTTTCATCCCCATCTTTTGTTGCTATTTCTAACTTCTTTTCAGCCATTTCTTTTCGAACATGCATTTCACTTAATTCATCACTCTTTATTTTTAATAATTTTTTAAGTTCTAGCATACCAGCTTCTTGAGCCTCAAGTTTAAATTTAAAGTTTTCTAAATCTCGTGCTTCTTCCTTTATAGTTTGTGCTCGTAAATAAACTGGAGCTGTACCCTTTTCCACACTTGATTTTTCAATTTCATATTCACCTTCCTGCATAGCACCTGATAGAGTATTCATATAGGTCATGACCAAAGTCATTGATTGACGTAAGCATTCTGGTCCACTATCATCTTTCCCATATGCTTTATCAGTGGACTCATGAGCAAGTTCTTTTATCTTTTCTATACTTACATGAGAAGAATCTGTAGACATAGCTACTTGTTGTACAGTGGATTTCCTTAGAGTATAGGCAGCAGTCATAACTTGACCAATACTTTCACGACATTGATTAAGTTGCTCTTGCACTTTAGTGGAAAATTGAAGCAGGGACTGACTTCCTTCAGCGGGTAAGCGACGCCTAATTTTTTTCACAAATTGTAAAATATCATCAGAATAAGTGCATACATCTTTTAGAAGACATCCAAATTCACTTTTTCCTCCTGAGTTATCTAACAAAGCAATAATACTTGAAATATCAGTGTGTATAGCATCACATGCTGCACCAATTAATTTCATATGGTCACTCATTAATTGAGTGCAATCACATAATTCTGAAGCTAAATGTACACTATATAGATTGAAAAAATACATCACACACTTAATTAGGCCTTCAATATTAACATTTTCATCTAATTGATCTTTTCTTAATAAATCAATGTAAAAATCAAGAGCTTTTTCTTGAACTGCCATTTCCATATATAATGTACCAACTTTCATGAAAAGTTCTACATTGCAGTGATTCAAAGCACTCATATATTGGTGTAACAACGACTGAAGAAAATATAACTGATACAATAAACGATTACAAAAAGAATACTGATCAATTTTGTGGGTTTTCAAAACACAATCTTTAGATATTTTATCTGGGCCTGGGAATTTTTCCCTTACTTGAGAAGCTAAAATTTCTGATTTTGTTATCATTCTTGGTACAAGAAGGAGAATTAATATTGCATCATGATCAGATCCCCGACTTAAGAAATTGTCTGGCATAAAGGCACATAAATAATTTACATGCTGATTGGATTCTTGCACCTCTAGTCTTCTCAGATCCATTTCCACAGCTCTTGCAAATGCTTTGGTTTCAGCATATTTGACTTTAAAATCAAAATATTCCACAGGTTTTGACATAGCAACTCTATCAGATTCTTTTTGTAACTGGGCATGCAACTCATTATTTGCATCTCGAAGCTGCTCAGTTTGATCCCGAAACTTCTGTATTGTCTGCTCATAATCTGCAATTGCTTCTTGCATAGCTTCAAGTTTTCGTTGCCCTTCCCGAATCTTGGAATTTGCCAAATCAACCTCTTCTCTAAGCTCAAGTTCAGTTTCTTTAGCAGATTCTTGCAACTGGTCATTGACATCCTGTAAACGTTCTAAATCATCCACTAAAACTTGTAACTCCCTCACTCTGTCTTCTAAAGATAAATTCCTTTCAGTTAAGAGCTCAATCATTTCTTCTGAACCAAGAGCAGCATCTACTTGTTCTTTCAACTCTCCTAGCTGTTTCTCATAATCATCAACAAGAGTACTTAATTTTTCCTTTGCTCGACTCAGTTCAGCAATTTCAGACTTTTGTTGATCAACTTCCTTTTGCATTCTCTGCTGCTCTTGTTTCTCTTGAGCTGATAAATCTCTCAATTTCACAAGTGCTTCTTTCAAACGTTCATTTTGTTGTTCCAATTGCTTTACTTGGTATGTAGTAGCTTGTCCATCAGGACCTTTATCAGAAATTTCATTTTTCATTATTTCATAATCTATTTGAATTTCTTCTAATTTTTCTTTAGTCTGCTCTAACTCAGATTGAAGTGCTTCACACTTTTCTTCTGCCATTTCTTTATCCAAAGTAGCTATTTCCATAGCTTCAGCTAAATCTGACATTTCCTCTGCATGTTGTTCCTTTGCTTCAATAGCTTCTTTTGCTTCCTTTTTAGCTTGAGTCAATTGTCGCTGAAGATCTGCTTGAACTTCTGTAATTTTTGCTTTATATTCTAAAAGTTGTTGAACTTGTAATTTAGTTTTTTCTGCTTCTTTAAGTTTAGACTGATCTTCAGCTCGCTTGATTTTTAAAGTTTCAAGCTTTTCATTTAAATCTTTAATTTCATTTCTAAGACCATCAATTTCTTGATCTTTTTGTAACAATTGACCTTTAAATTCAAGGGTGCTAGCGGCAGCTTTGATAGACACCATATCACTTGGCTGTCCGATAGCATCCTCTTCAATGGTTAGATTTCTTAACGAACCAGAAGATGAGACTCTAGTGGGAATTTCTGCCATATTGGCAGCTTCTTTTGCTCCTTTGTCAATGGGCATTCTAGGAATGCCAGTATTAGAAGACTTTCGCCGTTTTTCAGAAGTATCTTTAGCTTGGGAAACATTTTCTAGTGACCCAGTAGAAGGTGAAGATGATGCTCTTCCTCTAGGTGAAGCATCATCTTCAATTACTTGCAATTGAGTTTGACGGACAAATATTCCATGATTGTCAGGACATGTGAAGTAAGTCTTATTTTGAACACATCCATTGTTTTTACCTTTTGGTTCATCTAATATAACACCAAACCATTTTCCAGTAGAAAAATTGGTATTTCCTACAAAAGCAACTTTACCTTTCACATCCTTCCCAAATATTTCTACACGACTACCAACTTTAGGTACTTTTTCAGACATTTTTTTTGAATAAGAGTTTTCCCAACAATAAGAAAAATGATATTAATAGTTAAATATCATAAATTTATTTAACCTCAGAAATATAAGTTTTTTGAGCAACCTTTTTCAAAGCTTTAGATGGCATTGGAACAGACCAATGC
Source organism: Latrodectus geometricus (assembly GCA_026290005.1). Lineage (NCBI taxonomy): Eukaryota > Metazoa > Arthropoda > Arachnida > Araneae > Theridiidae > Latrodectus > Latrodectus geometricus. The sequence goes on along the minus strand of JAPDSC010131045.1, from coordinate 714,060 downwards.
TCTGTTATCATAAATATGATAGCTATAATAAAACTAATAACTAATAAAACTAACAGAGCACACCTCCAAATAAATAAATAGTCAGGTGGAAGTAATTCAGTTTCTGGTTTTTCTTCTTGATATCCTCTTGGGATGAGAAAAAGTATTAACGTGATCAAAAAAGCTATTAAAATGCTTCCAATGCTAAGAAATCTGAAAAACAAATAAATAATTAGGTAATTTATTGCTTACTTAATTCTAATTAAAAATATTCATTATAAATTTTCTGATCAGATATTAGGAAATATAAGTAAAATATTTTATTTTAATAAAATTTATTATATATCAATATTTTATAAAGGAATAAAATGATATCATAATATTAAAATACTACTTTCAGTTACCATATTTGTAAATAAAGTATTACCTCTGATATTATACCTACAAATTAAGCATTCACTTTTTTGAATGAAAAACTTATCACAAATGATTTTTTATTAAAATATACTAGCTTTTTATTGGTAATGTTCTTTTTTGAAGCTATAAGATGCAACAATTTCGATATTATTATATTTGAGCTCTTTTCTATTATACACATATATTATGCATCTTACTTTCCTTCTTTTTTTAAATAAAAAGTTAAGAAACAATTTAATTTTCTATAATAGTTTCATTAGATAGTCTTAAGAGCAATAGGAAGTTGCTCTATACTTTATTTGCATACACAATCATATTTTTATGTAATTCCTAGAACTACTACATAGTATAAGCTTTTTATGAGTTTCATTTAAATAAATAATAGAGCTATTAAAACTAATTTTTCCTTCAAGTGCATTTTATATCTAAGAATGTTTTATTCAAATAGGTACCTGCAAATAAGCATGTCCTAAATGTAGGCATAGTCATTATAACTTGCCCAAAAAATAATTGCAGATTACATAAATTTATAAAAGCAGCTCAAATTTCATTCATTGTCAGTTAAGTACTCACATTTTTGTCATTTAAATGTATGTGTTAATTTACAACTAAGGTCACTGGTTTTTTTTATAAAATTAATTAATTTTTTGTAATTAATAATTTATAATAATTTAGTAAAAATACACATCACAGATAGGTCCATTGTTGAAAAACTTGCTGACATGATCGTTGATCAGCATGTTATCAGTCATCAAAACTTGAAATTTATGTAAAAATAAAGGATTTCTTTCTTCCCAACCTAACATATATTAGTCTTCGATCCATATGATTTTAGCACAGGTCATATGATTTTCTTTCCATACTTTATTTTTTAATTACTCTCAAAAATAAAAAAAATAATAGAATTCTTTTTTTTTTCACAAACTATTTTGAAGTGATCATACCTTATAGAATATCTAGTAATCTGAAAGTTACATTTTAACTACAACAGATTTTGGAGCAAAAATAATCTATAATTTTCAAATTTTTGTTTTTAGATTAAGATATTATAACAGATTTAAAATCTACTAAACAAATTCATATTAATACAATTTTTTAATTGTTAAAATAGTTTATTTAAATGCTTTGATTCATACTGAATTTATTTATAATTAATCAATAATTAAAATTAGTTTATTATTAGACAAATATTTTATTAATTTTATCTGAAATTTTTAAAAAGACTTTGGGATTATAAGGATACATCTTACACATAACCAGTTTTATTGATTATCTGATGATATATATAAATCTAATTATTTAAAATTGTCCATCAGAAAACATGTTATTATTGAAGAATTTTCTCAATTTTTTAATCTTTCCATGTAAGTAAAAATGAGCAAATGTTATTAAAATACATTTCATTTACACTCTCTGCTGTATTGATTTTACTCATGAAACATCAAAATTAATTAATAAGCAATAAAATTTTCTCTATTAATATAAATTATGAAGAATTTTTCTCATATAACTATGGTACATTGCATGCAAAAATAGATTAAATAAAATTTTTTAATTTTTTTACAGCTTTTTCTTGAAACAGTCCAATTTATGAAATATTCATTATCATTTAATTATTATTCAATTAAGAATTATCAATATTACACTATACTAGCATTTATCTAGAATAATTATCGTGGGAGAACCTGGAACCCCTTAGAGAGCTTGTCCCTAGGTGGTGGATAGAGGAATGCCTCCATTGGATGGTAGAAGGGAAATAAAATACCTTCCATGAACCAACAGGTAGAAGTCCAACCTTTTCAGAAGCAATGGCAAATCTCTTTTCCATGGACAGTAAAATTTATAAGTTATCTGATAATGTTACCACGTCTAGAGTAGCTGACACGCCAAGAGCTGAAGTCTAGGCCCATGGTGAGAAATATTCCACGCAGACTTTTTATGTTCTACAACTAAACATAACTGGTACCCAGAAAAAGTTTCATGAACTTGAAGCAATTCTTGAAAACAATGTACATATAGCTTGTCTTCAAGAAACAAAATTTAACAGAAATTTAAAGTTTACAATATTCTGTGCAGACAGAGTGAACTACTCTGGTGTTGATCTGGCTTTTCTCATCAAAGCTAAAGACATTAAGAGAGACATTGATGGCAAGGGAAGTCCCCTTGCCATCAAACTTTATAGCTAATAGTGAGAGCATCACAGAGGCACATGCCATCATGTAACCTTACTTCAGCATGAAATTACCATTGTAAATGCCTATCATCCCGACAACACTAGTATCAATATAGACCTCATTAACTCGTTGATAGGCACAAACTCAGTAACCAAAATGATTCAGAGAGACTTTAATGCTAAGAGCCCCAAATGGGGCTCTTAGCATAAAAATACGGCCACTCTTTCTTCGACTATCTCCCAGAGCCACTCATCCCTAAAAAGCCACTGAATAACAAAGTTTCTGTTGGACTTGTTGCAACTGAGCTCCAAAGTCCTAAAAAAAAAGGCCTTGATACCATAAATACAATCTCGAAAGAAAACGTAGCAGTCGCTAATACTCACGGCTCCTCTGATCAGTATAAGAGGATCCCTTATAAGAAGCGATGCAGGTATCCTTTTTGCCCACTCAGGTGAAAATAAATACAAACTATAGGACTGATTGCGTCCAATAGGACTGATTAGCGTCTAGGACTGATTGCGTCCAATATCACCAGTGAACTTTTGGCAATAAAGGAGGTCTCACTAAGTACTTAACTGATTTACAGATACTGAGTCCCACCAACAGCTTGGTAGTCACCTCAGACTCAAAATCTGCACTTTAAAAATGGGAATTCTAACATCAGTACACGTGGACATCGAGGGGAACGAATGTGCAGATACCTAAGCTAAAGAAGCAAAGAATCTAGACCCAAGCACTACTATCATATTAGAAGATGCCAACGCTGTACAAAAAAACATAGACATTTGACACAAAACTTCAAGAAGCCACTTATTACAGACTTTGACTGTCCCAGGAATATTACAAGCACCATTGCTAGATTGAGAACTGGACATTGCAGGGCCATGAGAATCGTTCCAGACAAAACATGGACTTACTCTATTTGTAAGAACTGCCCTAAGGTCCAATGTCCACCAAAGCATATCTTTGAATGTCCATTTATTACCCCGAGGATTCTTAAGCTAAGCTTGGTGCCACTCTGATCCCCTACAGGAACCTGTATACAGTCCTTAGGCTCCTGAGTTGGCAGCAACTGCCTTAGATTCTTTTGAGAGCATCTGATCCAGGAATCAAACTATTTTATCCTTTTTTCTCCCCTGTGTTGTCCATAGACATGAAAATAACAACAACGTCTAGAATAATTGCTATAAGCAGTATATTTCATGTATTTATATAATCTTAATATATTGGAAATACTGATACACAAAACATAATCAATAGCTAATTGGAATATGAAATATAAATTTTTAACCCCAAGCAAAATGAATCCTTAAAATGAAACTGTTACTATATATCCAGTATTTCATAAACAAGTGATTTCTAAAAAAATTAGTGAGTTCCAAAAAAAGTTTAAAATGAATTCCTAAAATATTCATTCTTTGAAAGCATCGAAACAACATTAATATTAGTTTAATCATCAAAGAATGATTTTGGGATTGTACGTCTTTAAAACTCATCACCAATTATAAGTGCCAAAAGTTTTTGATTATGTTTCAGAAATTAAATAAATAGACTGACTGTGTTAGATAAAATTAATGTTTTTATTTTAAAATTTAATTTTTATATGTTAAACAAATTTATTTTCACATGATTTTTTTTAAAAGAAAAGTAAAACAAATTGATTTTAATATCTTATTCAATGATAAGAATATTATATTCATATTTTTATACCAATTATTTTCTATATAGGATATTTTCATTCTCTAAAAATAAAACCTTTTCTGTACAAAAATTATGCAAAAATAAAATTATTATTTCTCAAATAATATAAAATCCTAATTAAAAACAAAAGTTACTTAAAAAAAAGAAATATGATACAAATAATTCTTTCCATAAATTTAATTTATTACTAGTTTATAATTGTTTATGTAAATTTACATTAAAAATAAAAGATGCACAAGAAAAAATGTTTATGATAACTACATATCAATAATAAAAAATTAATGAAATTTTTTTTTACAAGACTTTTAATAAATATGCAATGAAATTTCTTAAATGAATTACAGAAAATGTGTAATTTCAAAAAGCAATAGATTTATTATAAAGCAAATAAAAGATTCATGCTATTATAATGCTTTTAAAACTTGCTTTTAACATTTTAACAAATAAATATGTTTAAAAGATTAAAAACTTTTAACATGATTCCCATGCATTGGAAAACAATGATTCACATACATATAACATACAAGTATAATCTGCTAAGTAACATACAAATATAACCTGCTAAATAACATACAAATATAACCTGCTGAGTAACATACAAATATAACCTGCTGAATAAAGGCAAAAATTAGGAATTTTAGTTTTCAATTAAGATCTTTTTGACAATATTTTTAAATAAATATGGAAAATAATTTATAAGAAAGCATTTCAAATCATGAAACATACTTAATTAATTCATCTGAAATTTTTTATAAATCTAAAAATTATTTAACTGGTAAATTGTTAACTGTCATTTTAACATTAATTTTATGCAGACCTTCATATAAACTAAAAATTTTCAATTTAACTACAACATTTTCATTCTTCACATAAACTATAACTAACTAAACTTATAACATAAAGTATATAATTTTTGGTACTTTCTTTTACCTACTCATCACTTAAGCAAATAATTTTGTAATAATAAAATGGGTAATTTTAAACCAAATTAAATAACAAAATGAAGTATTTCTTTTTTAATCAGAACAATGATTAAACAATACATAATAATTAATAATACAAAACAGAAAATCTAGTTTAAAATTTATGTAAGTGTGTCTTTTCATAAGAAATTTTATGATATTTATAGGATAGATAAAAGAAAAACATCTAATTCTTCTCTTTATTAATTTTATTCCCATATTTAAATAAGATAAAGAATGAACAACAAGGCAGAGTTGAAAAGTTGCTTCTATTTTAACAATTACATAATTAAGTTTAGATGTTTATTTCAAAAAGCAATCTTATTCCAGACGTATATTCACCTTAATAGTTGAAACAAATTTTCAATTTAGTTTTTTAATGGTCATTACATACATCTGTTGCAATAGGCATAGTCACAACAACTTTTATATCACACATGTAATTGTTTCCAGACTTGTAAATTGGTTACATTTATTACGAATAATTTTATAATCTAAAGGCCAAGATTATAAGATTTCTTTATAAATAATTATTTACTGCAAGAAAAATTTTTACTTTAATTTTTACAATTTTTACTCATATTTTTTATTTTAACAAGTTTAAAGTAATCAATTATTTAACTATAAAAAATATTTCAATGATAGAACATTTGAATACAGACATTTCTGCTACATAAATAAATTTATGAATTAATTTATTTAATAATAACATTATGGTATAACGGTTATTTTTTTATATTGTCCTATTTTAGTTATGAATAAATTCATATTTGCTCAGTAATTAGCCAATGGAATTAAAACATATGAATATTTACTGTTATAATACAAACATACGTTTATGTAAATATTAAAATGCAGAATTAACATTTTTTTGCTTCTTAATTTATAGGCAAGTTTTGTATATATTGTCTAATTTAATTAGAATCTAATATTTAAAATGAGTTTTGAACTACAACTAACACCTACAATTGACACTAAGAATAATGATAAAAGCCAGAAATATAAATCAAATCATATAATTATATGATTTGACTATACAATTATATAACATTTATGTTTATAATTACATGAAACAATGTGTTGATAATAGAACATCAAATAAGAAACATTAATACCTAATAACAAAAGCAAAAAAAAGTAAATTGTAATGAAAAATTAATGAAAATACAGCAATATTTATTTGTTTAATTATATATTAACAGTTGTACATTGAAAAACATTTTCTAAGTAAAATAAAATACAATTTACACTAGTGGTACTAAATATATGACCAATCAAAACAAATTTACACTGCAAACCTGATCAAAATGAATATATTTAAGTTTTTAACAACAAAATATTAATATTAAACTCAAATATTTAAAATTAATTATCTTAGATATGATAGAGTGATAATTCTAAAATTCCATACCCTAGAATAACTTCAAATTTATTTATAAGGAACAGAAAATATTTTCATAAGAATTAAAAAAAACTCAAGAATGCTGTTCAGCAGATTTTTTAGATTTTTATGACGTACTTCGTGTTTTATGGATATTAAATTCTGTATCTTAATATCAATCCCATAATATAAACATGATAATGCAAATCTTTTACTCGCCTTTAATGTAACGATAATAAAATACAAAAACTAAATATATGATATAAGTATCAAATTCTGTGTTAACATTTTGTCACTTTGAATATAAAATGTTTAATTAATTATTGTATCTGGAAGGAGGACATGTTTCAAGAATTGCTGTGGATTAAAAGCCATTTATATTACAACTTTAAACAAAATAATTTTAATTTAAATGGAAATAATTTATAAAAATGTCACAAATACTGTGATTCACTATCAAATAACAGAATTAAATTGTTTAAGGAGTCCGAGTAAACTTTAAAAATAATTCAAGGAGTTCATAACAAAGTGGAAATATATCAGCCACATTGAAACAATTTGTACAACATGCATTTATTTGTTAAATATGGCTACATATATTGGTAATATTAAATAATGTGGTAAAGCAATAAATGTAATACTTGTGTTTCTCGCAAGATTTACTTACGAAATAGGGCGTCGCGCTTTGGAAAATATTATAGTTAAACTTAAAGCACAGATCCACAAAGCTATTAGAATAAATACACCTGTGCCAACCCCCAGGACTTTATGACTCATACCCTAATTAATCATGTTGGATACTATTTATATAAATCAATTTAATGCTTAATCTCAATTTAAAACTTTGTTTACGTTTGATCTTTACCTTCTCCTCTCCTCACCCCTGAATTCGTATGAAATAATTGATTCAAAACACTTTGACGAATTAATCAGCCAAGGAATCAATTTATCAATAATGGAATACCAATTATATCAACCAGATTTCATGACCACTGAATGATGCTTTTTAAAAGTATAGTTTCATACTACATCATTAATAGTAAAGTTGGTTCATAAAGATATAAATATTGCATAGAACCCATAGTTTAAATATTCGGGAACCATTGCCTAAAATGTACTTATATTGTTAAATACAAAAGTCTATGTTTAATTTTTGTTGAATGTAAATATGAAAAATCATAAATTTAGAGATTGGTGTATGTGCTCCGCTTCCCCCCTTTTTTTTTTAATTTATTCTCAGGTACCTCTAGCATGCCAGTCTCGTGAATGTATAATGTTTTACTAATAGTTCGTTTTATGAAGACAAGTCTTATATTTCCTGAAGGAGAAATATATCTTTATCCAATTTTAAACTAGGAATATAAATTCTGTAAATTTAATAAGATAGAAGCCATACTGGTAATCATAAATTATGGAAAATCACAAAAACGATGATAAAGCAAAATGCTATCGGTGAAATTTAATGAAACATACACATTATACAACACATTGGAATGTACAAAATAGCATAAAAAGAAATCACTCGACAATCATGGTTTTATAAAAATTAGCATAACTATACAATAAATGAATGGAAGATTTAAGTTCGGTACAGGAAGAAAAGTACATTTATGTGGGGTATATGATCCCTCCGAAAAGCAATACAGCACATATAGCGATGTGTAATGCTCTAAATTATGGGGCTACTAATTGTATAAGAAGTGCGAGTCTTTTCTTTCTCAAAGCATTTGAAAGCGTGGCTAGGGTACTAAGAAGAGAATTGAGAGCAGCTACATGTCAGTCGAGAGCATTTCAAAGAGGCTCGAATGGGATAATGTCCGATGATTATGCTGGCCATATCATGCCCTCAATTGTTTCATGCTCAAAATAAGCATCCACGATGCGATCCCTGTGTGGTCTCATATTACCATCCTTTAGCCTGAAAGTTTCACTTATTATCTCAGCATAAGGGTGCACATATGCATCCAGACTGTCATTTCTATGCTCACACCCATCTCTATGGGTGTGAGCATTAATATTTATACAGAAAAAGTCATGAAAGTCTGTACGTCAACCATAAGAGATACCACCCTCAACACAGACACTGCCTGATCCGAACACATCTCTTTCACGAATGTTTGATGGATGACGACCAGTTTCATGTTCTCTTTAAATGCTTTAAATGAAAACGAGTTTACTATCGCTCTAAAGGGTAAACTTGGACATACATGTAATGAGAACAGCTCTCCATTGATCTTGTGTCCAGTGGACATGCTCAATGTATACATTCCCGCCTATGGTGTGACATGAGTGAAATGCAAACGATTGATCGCTTTGCATAAAGATCAGGTTCTTGAAGCTTTCGACGCACGGTTGATTTGGATACTAACCTTCCACAGCTTGCTGCGAGGGAAAATCTGAGTTCAATCAAAATTGCGGTTCTATTCCTACTTGCATAACAAATATCGTTCACCGGCACTCGTCGTAGTGCGTAGTCGTCCTTAGCTGAACTACTTGGGTGACAAATCTGTGGTTAGAAATAGTTACCAAAGTCTATAAATCCCAGACGAACTCAAATTCAGATATCTAGCCACTTTTATCTGACTTTGTCTTGTCTCTAATCTCCCAATAGCTCACGCTTAAAAGTGTTCTGTCAAATGATTCTTGGAGGTTATTATAACTATTTCGCAATACTAGATTTCTATTCTCAGACTCGCAACTGCCGTCTTTCTCTGAGGCATCCATTCTTAGGCTCCTCGCAAATGACGTATTCCGGTAGCAGCACCACTATTTTGCATAATGTAGTATTCTTAAGCTACTTTTATAAATTCAAATACAACAATATATTCAAATTTCATTGAGACTGGCTTACTTTTGAAAGACGTATCGCTTTTCTGATTTTTCCTTAATTTTTGGTAACCAGTGTAGATTAAATTACAAGAATAGTTTGTGACATTGAAATGACTCTCATTCGTAAAGAAAACATGATTCCATTGATGAGATGCTAAGTTTTTACGTATCTTGCGGTACTCTACACTGCTGTATCAATGACCAACTTTCAGAATGATGCAGTATTCAAGACGGTAGACGTATATACCACATTTGTCTGCGTTGGTGTGAACACATTTGCCGAGTGGTTTCTGGTTCTTTTCGACTTTAGTGACGGTAAATGGGTCATTCATTGCAGATTTGTTCTTGAGGAGACCACCACCAATTTTTCTAACAGCTGTATCTATGGTTTGAAAGGTTTTCCAAGCACGCGTAACGACAGATTTGTTGATTCCGAATTCTTCAGTTACTTCCTTCTATGCCTTCAATGTGATTTCTTCTAGCCAGATTTCCTGAAAAAACTTACTTGTAATAGAAAAATCTAATTGGGTATCTGCCCTTATTTTCATTGTAGTCTTGAGCTATGCGCGCCAACAGCATGCGTTTTGTTAACGCTCACGTCACCTGCGCCGCATTTTGTCATAGAGATATGCATACCCACGATCCTTGTATTGAATTGCGTGTTCATTAAACTGATCTTACTAGAACCTTTTTTCTGTAATTTCATCATATCTACTCAAAATTTACACACATTGTTGCTTTAAGTTTTACACACTTTTGTTGTTCTATTCTTTGAAGAACTAATTATAATTTTTTTTTCTTGAAACAAAGATTCTTTTATATTAATCGAATTGTATTTATATATATATATGCTTATAAAAAAACAATTAGTTTCTATTATGAAATAGTTTAAAATGTTTCTTGTTAGACAGAGACTTTAAAAATAACTTTGAAAATTTTATATAAAAACTGCTATTAAAATAATAACAAAAATGTTAAAAACACAAAAAGAGAATTGATATTATAGAAATTCCTAAAACTTTTTAATCTACTCGAATACATATATTTTTATTAAAAACCATTTGTATAATATTAGAATTAAACAGATTGAAAGTTATAAAAATAAATCAGGTTTATCAATAGGAGACGAAGTATTTATACATTGCTCGTCGTTTAAATCGTAATGTCAAAAAGGAATAGCAAAAAATGAGCTAACTTCTGAAAATCACTAACAGGTGAAAGTAAAAATAAAAATAAATTGAGCTCTACATAGAAACATAATGCAGGCAAGCCTTGGATTATACATTAACAGATTTGGACCACTACCATGTTCCCAAGCGCATCATACTTTTGAACCATGGTCTTGTGACGAGGTTACACTTAAGCTGGCACACTTCCCCCCATATCTGCGGAATGACTTCAGACGTCAAAGATTAACAAGGAGAAACTGACCTCACATCAATTCTTTAGGAAGCAAGCACATTATACTGGTTAAAAAGTAAGATGGAAACACTTATAGGTGTTACAAGAGAATGACCATCATTATAATGATTAAGTTTTATTGCAACTCATAACGAAAGATAATTGATGTTCAAACTTTATATCAATGGATGTATTGGTGTGCAAGAATTCTGCGATCTATGCTTTAATACTTCGATTTAAGTAGCGTAAGTTTTATCCACTTGAATACAGCTCTGAAAATACAACTGTCCGATTTTTGAACATTTCGAATAGAGATTCGTGATAAAAGTATAGCTTAGCAACTGTATTCACTGTGTAGTCATTTGGATGATGGCAGGATGCGCTCGTTTACAAAGTAGCTCTCAGGAGCTATTTTTGTTATTCGCTTTGTTTTTTATATATACTTTCTCTAAACCGTTTAACAATAACCAGCCATTCATAGTAAGAATGACAGAAATGTTTGAGACAAGTTAAAGCCTTTCATGATCAACAGGGTTCTCATATTTTGATATACTTCAAGACTTAGATATAAATTTCAATAATTAGCTCTTTGTCTCAACTAAAGGATATTTACACAATTTATAGCCAAACGTGCCTCAAGATTTCAACTCATACTATCTTTAATTATATAACATATTGCATCCTAAATTTGTGTCGCAAATGATATACCAAGTTGTATGTCATACATTTCTAATTTTTCGGAAAGAAATTTTTCAATCTGAAATTTCAATTGTTTACTTTTATTTTTCTTACCAAATCCAAATTAAAAATAGCGTTGCATCACAGAATATTGTAAAGAATACGAATAAAAGACAAAATAGAATTTAATGTGATCTTATGAGGATATTCTCAATTTTATGAAGAAAATTATGTGAGAAAGAAGTTTAAAAAATTAAACTTTTTAAAAGCTTAAGAAAATTGAACTTTGAAATTTTACATAAAATATGCAGACACAATTTGTCTTTTAATTTTGCCAATTTAATTTTGTTGTACACTTACATAACGAGAATAATTCTTTTATATAAAATATAAAGACATGGTTTATATTTTTTCATATTACAGCAAATAAATTTAGGGAAGGTGTTAAATGCAATTTAGTTATAAATAAACCTTTCATAAACATATGCAATAAATAAAAAAAAGTTCACACATAAGTTTATTTGAAAATATCATATAATATTGCAAAAATGAAACTTATAAATATGTGTTTTGAATAAATAATATTTTATTATACAACTTGTACAAAGAATATTATAGACATACATGATATCAATGACACATGGAAAATATTAAAAACAGGATGTAAAAAAATATCAATTTTTTTAAGAAGTATTTTTCTTTTTAGATAATTTTTGTTCCAGGATATTGATTTCTTTCTCAATTTCAGCACAGGCTCTTTCGATTTCATAATTCTTACTAACAAGACCTACCCAACTGTAATAAATAGAAACTTTCATTATAAAAAATTCAGTAGATAAAAAGTACACAAAAATGCATTATAAAAATTAACACTTTTAAATTTTAACATTTGTTCTTAAGGTACAATTATAAATTTATTTAAGAGCATTACAGTAAAATTAAAAAAAAAATTTTTTTTTTAGTAATATTTTCGAACAAATACAAATTTTTCAACTAACCTAGATTCTAAATCTTTTAGTTTCTCTCCGGCTGTATTTTGAGCATTTTTTCTTTTCCAATTCACATCCATAATTTTTTTTCTAAAATAATATGACATTTATGTTAATTTTAAAACACAAATACTAAAAATGAAATAAAATTTATTGATTTATGATTGTTTTTCATAAAAAAATTAATTGAATATTAAGGAACACACCTTAACTCTTGAAGCTTTTTCTGAGTTTGGTTTACCATTTGAACTAAAACTACATTGCATGATTTCCAAGTTTCACAGCCATAAATATTCATTAACTCCAAGTTACAAATTCTAGAAAGACAGAGAAATAGTGTAAGTAACTAACTCATAATTAGATAATTTTTAAAATGTAATGCTTAAAAATAAATTATATTAAAATAAGTCAATCATACACAGGTTAAATATTAATTAAAAGCTATGAAATTTTATTTAATTAGAGATGAAAATATTGTATAATTGCTTTTTATACATGTTATAAGTAATAATTAATTTTACTACAGTTGTTATATAATTAGTAGTTGTATTATATAAAAATCATACATTTTTTCAGGAACTTTCAATAAATTTTCCTAGAATAATAAAATTTTTCCAAGTGTTAAATCATAATTAAATAGAAACATAAATCTTGTATAAAAACTGTATTGAACATTTAATTTATGCATGTTAATTTATAATTAGAATAAAAGATTAGGTAATCATTTTTAACTCTACTATAAAAGTAATTAGATTTTAAGAGTCACACTAAAGCATTTTAATTATAGATTATTTTGCATCTTTAAATTTGCAAATAAGTTATTTAAATTATTTATAACATTAATAATTCTTTTATTTTTACATCCCACTTCTATGGAATTCAGAACTCATTGTTGGTGATGAGTTTATTCAACATTGTGAAATTTTATGTGAACAACACATGAAAGTAAAAGTTATACTTCATGTGTTGTACAAATATAATTTTTTAATCTCTATAAATTCTAAAAAAAATCTATAAATTTCTAAAAATATAATTAAATTTTATGATGTAAAAATATGAAGTTAATAATAAACAAACATATATCATGGTGTTTTTCTTGTTGCTACATCTATATTTTAATAACAAGGCTTAAAAATAATACATTATTTTTTATTGTGTTATAAATATATGTACAAAGAATAAATAAATTATAACAATGATTAAGCAAACTTCCATAAAATATTATTAGTTCTTTGTAATAGTGCAAAATTAATTATATCACAGAATTGGTGGTTCAAAAATTTTACAATCAAGGATAAAGGAGTCACAGTAGATATAAAAATACTTGCTACTCCTAACTAAAAAGATTCAAATAACAAATAAATAGGTAACTTGGAAATCTAAGATTTAAGGATTTTTAAATTCACATAAATTTTTTTCTCAATGGTTACAATTATAAAATTTAAAAAATATTCTTCGAAAATGATTATTTACCACATTGTTTATTTTTGATCAAAACTTATTAGTGCAACATATGAAAATATTTTAATCAAATTATCAGGTCTACCAGACAATTCTGCTCATTTCTAACAAAATGCAAATTTTTCTTAACATCAATAAACCTTATTAAACTGTATAATTTCCATTATCAGTGATTTCTTGACAGCATGAAGGCAATTTGTATATTCCATTTTTAAAATGTTTCATCCTGTGAGGAAAAAATTGAACCAGTGCTTAATTTTGATATCTTTTTCATTTTTAAATTTTTTGCCGTTTAAAAAATTTTGTACGGATAAAAACAAGTGATAAGTCAAGTGAATATGGTGGATGTGACTGAATTTCCTGGTCTAGCTTTACAATTTTTTGAGGAAATCTCTTCTCGGAACATTACTGTCCTCTCTTTTTGGAATGCTACTTTTAAATTATCCAATTGCTGACAATGCTTCTCCAAATTGAACTTTTCATTTGATTTTAAAAGATCATAATCTCTTGGTCCTCAAATGTCCCACCATATGCACAACATTCTCTTACTCAGAGTCAAAATGGTTTAGAGGTGAAAAGATTTGGTTTTCCAAATTCACAGAATATGCCTTTTTCTTATGATGTTTTCAAAGTTAATTCACTTTTCATCACCAGTTATCATTCAAAAGCTCAATTTAGTTCTGAGCAAACAGAGATGGGCATATGATGACTTGATCATTCAAATTCTTCTGCTTTAATTTATGTGGAATAGATCTTGAATATTTTTACACCAATCCTATCTTCTGAATATGGTCCAAAACAGCTGAATAGCTTTTACTGAGCTGAATTTAAGCCTTTTGCAATCTCCTGATGTTGTCAGAAAAGGATCTTGCTCTAACATGGTTTTAATAACATTGTACTTGATTAAAAATGGTCAACCAGAACATAACTTATCAAAGAAGTTAAAAATCCCTATTTCAAAATTTTTGAACCTTCATCTGCATGTCTTAGCAAAATTAGGTGAATGTACAATTTCTGATACCTCCTAATTTGTGAATATGGATAACAATAAGAACAAATAACTAACTAGCAAAACTGTAATGTATTTAAATTATTTATTATTAAAAACAAACAATAATATAACAGAACTTACATAGATGTTAATAGTAAAATTACACAACCTATAATAATATATAGAACAGAAATATCAATATTTTGTATGAATAAATTAGGTGAGATTAAGTAAATTAAAAATGAGTAAAGTTAAAAATTTTTAAAAATGTTAAAATAATGAATTGTTCTTCAATAAGTGAATCGATTATTGTTTTTGTAGTTCTTAAGGAAATAATATCGAATTTATTATTATATGATTTTGCTACACAGATAATTAAATAGCTGGAAGAGAAATAATCCTAACAAAATTTATAATATCCAACATAATTACTGTATTTGCTGGTGTATAAGACGAATATTTTTTCTTTGAAATTAGATTTAAAAATGAAGGTGTATCTTACATGCCAATATTACATCTTATATATTGATACTTAATTTTTGATTATATTCAATTTTGAAAATTTCCTTTAGTTGTAATTACATTTTTTTTCTTGTTTCTTTGCAGAGTGAAGGAATATTATATATATGTAGAGTTTAGAGAATGTGTATACACTATCATCAATGATCACTGCTGGATTTGTTTAAACTTTTAAGTGTGTGAAATTTTTACTGTCTCTTAAATTTGTTGGCAAGTTATGGTTCGAAAACTATGTTGGCATGGAGCTGATTCATGCTAACATTGTTTTTCAACAATGCCACTCCCCGTTACAATCAGTAAAGTGAAGCATCATTTGCCTTAAGCAGTAATTTGGAGAGTGATCACATTCTCAGACACTGGATTGCTAAAGCTACATGGGTTGGGGATGTGTCCATGTTAATCTGTAATGTCCAAAGTCCTTCTGATGGTATGGATGTGGAGAGAAGGGTGCCGATTTAGGTGTGACCTCATCATCTGACCATGATTCAAATTTATGAGAGGCTAAGAGACGTGCGAGCATCTCAAACCTGTTAACCTTAAGGTACAGTATGGAGCTTGCCTGCACCATTATGAACGCGTAACACAGCATACAAGCTATGAATGATTGCACATGCAAAAGAATGTAGACTGTAGGGTAAGAATGTAGGGCTGCAGAGAGGCATTTTGGGTCTCAACAACTGAGAAAATGATTAGAAGTTGGCATAATCAGGAAAAATCAACCCACAGTAAACATAATCTATAAGACATATATAAAACAGAGACAGTAGTTAAACCATTAAAGAAGTGTGGGATTAGTAATGCACTGGATGGCTAAGAGGACATTTTGTTGCATGAGGACTCAGATTTCAAATGAATCAACAAGTATATATAAATCAAAATCAGATTTTAACGAATTTTCATTAGAATGGAGATAAATGTTTGGATTTTGGTAAATATGTGTGAAAAGGTATTATTTCCCTGATAAATTGGTATTCTCAAGTGTTACAAACACTTGATAACACTTTGATACAAACACTTGATAACACATAAGTAACACTTTGTGTTTGTGTGTGTATTACTTTATCTTTAAAATATTGTAAATTCCTTATAATGGTTAGTAATAAAATTTTATCCTTCAAAATATTCGTTAAAAAGGGAGGGGACATATCTTATGCACTAGTATGTCTTATATGCTGGCAAATTTGTGCACATGGTTTATGCAATGAAATACAATAAATTATATCATAAATAAAAAAATTACTAGAAATCAATGAGTATCAAAATTTTGCTTATACAGCATAAAAACACATACTCATTAATGTACATAAAAATTATGACTTTGTACAAAAAAATGTAATTTTTACCTCTGGCTTTTGAGATTAACTTTAATACTCTTTTACAGTATATAAATTGTTAGTAAAATAATTTCTTACATTATTATTTATTAGTTTTATTATTATTAAATTGATATAAGTCTTATAATACCAATTTAAATTGAATTTTTGTATCATTATCATCATTGGCACGACAGCCCTTTGTGGCCCTGGGCCTTTTCCAGAAGTTTTTCCCAATCTGCCTTTCTCCCAGCAATTGATGTCCAATTCTTTACTTTTAGAATGGCAAAGTCCTCTTCCACACAGTCTTCCCATCTTTTTTTTGGGCCTTTCTCTTGGTCTTTTATTAGAGGGGGTTACATTAAAAACTTTTAACGCTGTTTGTTTTGGGCTCATTTTTACTACATGCCCTGTTCATCTCACTCTGCTTAGTTTTATAGACTTGATAATATCATTGTCATTAAAGATCTTATATATTCCAAAATTGTATCTTTTTCTCCAGTTGTTATTATCGAAAACAGCACCAAAGATTCTTCGTAGGACCTTCCTTTCGAAGGTCGCTAATATCTCCTTTTCATTTTTTTGTTAAAGTCCATGCCTCAGACTCATAAGTCAAAAACGACTTGATCAGTACCTTATACAGTAAGATCTTTGTCCTTCTTTTTATTAAGTAAGATTTCAATAATGCTCTTCAACCAAAGAAGCAGTGATTGGTTGCAAAAATTATTTTCCTAATTAAAGGATTTATGTCGTTATGGTAGTTTATTTCTGATCCTAAATATATATGAAATTCTTCATTGATTCAGATTTAAAAGAATCTATTTCAAAAAATTTAGAGATGGTTTCCATTCTACCACAATACATATATTTTATTTTCTCCACATTCACCCTTAGGTTCATTTTTCTAGCTGATTTCTCCAGTGCCAAAAATTTTCCCCCCAGAGCAATTCTAGACCATGCAATAATGTTTATATCATCAGCATATTAATTTTTGTATAATAAAAGTAATTTAACTTTAATGCTTTTCATCCAATTAATTTTTTAATAAAGATTTATCAATATTAATATTTTCTACTAAAATATTTAAATTTTATAATATTTTCAAAATATAGTTAATTTTGAATAATTAAAATTACTGTGGACTTGGTTTTATCCTGAAGTTTTTACATACAGCAAAACTGACATAATAACTGAAATAATTTAATTAATTTGATGTAAATAATTTAATTAATTTGATTTAAACAATTTGATGTGTACTATATTTACTAACAAAGTATTTAATAAGAATTTGGAAATAAATGATTACATGTAAATTATCATTTAATTTTCAAATGACACATAGCATATTTAATCCTCTTATTAAAATTGAAAATTTTAAAAACGAAATATTGGATCAAAATTTCTTCTAATGTTCAGTTTAAGTTAATGTACCACACAGAAGTATCAAAAACCTCAAACAATTTTGGTTTCACTAATGTCAAACAAGGTCAAAATTTAAATACTTGAGTTTGTCAATGATGCAACCATTTTTGTTAAATGCAGAAATATGAAGTTTACAAATCAAGATTTCAGAATCAAATATATTTATACTTTTTCTTGAGATTAGAAGTTGTATTGAAGCATAAAAGGAAAGGTGGAAATTTTTCATTAATACAAACAAAATTACTCTAATTATTAAAAAAGAACATATTGCATCATGAATCATAAATTTAATTAAAAAAGTTATGGGTATAAGATATTACTTCTAATGCTACTGTGCATTTTAAATTAACTATAAACTTTGAATAAATTATCTACACTGCTGAAAGTCATGAATTCATATTTCATTTCATTAGGAAACAATTAGATTTACATAAATAAAAAGTCAATAAGGCATCTGAAAATCTTCCAATTACAATTACTTACTTCAAATCATCATGTAAATTATTACACAACTAAGTTGTCAGTAATAATTTACATGATAATTTGATGCTAAAATTACTAAATAAAAGGAATATAACAAAGCTGAAATGTCAAATATTGAAAGAATGAATAACAAATTTTGAGATTAGCAGAGTAAGATTTTAGGAAGTAGCAACCATTAAACAGAAATTCTGAAGCAAATTTTAATTGACCTTATGATATAAAATTTGTTCTGTGTTTTAAAAAAATTTTCACCTTGGTTGATTTGGTTTGTTGGTCAATGGTCATTTTTTGCACAAGAGCTTATTAAACTGGGACCTAGTTTAAAGTAGACTTTGAACCACTACAAATATGAAAGCCAGAGTGGAAACAAAGGCTTTCATATTTGTACATGCCTTTGTTTCCACAGTCCAACAATGGTATATTTGAGCTATGGATAAAATAACAAAATTGTTAAATCCCCTTATGCCTTGTACCCTACACCATACTAATAGAAAGACATGCACTTCAAATAATTAATATGCATTGAATATTTCTTCGCAGAAACCTTTGTTTTGTCAAGAAACAATAAATGAAAATTGAGATATCAAAAATGAAAAAAAGAGAAAAAAATAAACCCTCAACCAATCAAACTTCTATAGACTTAAGCAGTTTTGCAAAGCAGTCATGCTGATTTATACAAATGCTTCAGTAGATAATGATACTTGACTTTGATGTTCAAGAAGAAATTACAATCAAATTATTATAAAACTTGACACACATAAGAGATACTGTATTGCTCTTTCTTCTAAACAAAATTAATCATTAAAAAAAAAAAAAAAAAAAAAAAAAAAAAAAAAAAAAAAAAAAAAACCCAATATATTTAATTTTTTTAGGTAGCAACTAAATTAAAAAAAAATTATGAATAGTTTAAGAATTAATTAGATTCTTATTACTTAAAATTCAAAGAATTTTTCTTTTCTGAAACTGGAATATTTCTTGAATGCAGTTTTTACACAAGGTGAAGCAAATATGTATGAAATTCACAAAGGAAATTGGTTTAATTTCCTTCTTGATGAAATCCAAGAAAAAAATTGAATTCTTTGAAGAGTAGCTATGAAATGAAAATTTTATAAAGTAAATCTTATGATTTATGAGAGAAAAAACATATCAAGTGAACAGTTGCCAATTTACACATTAATCTGCATAAACTACCTTACTATATGTATAACATAGCAATTATCTAATGTAAAAAAATCACTATTTTTTGATTGTAAAAATTGTAGTTGCAGTCCTTTATCAGATAACATTTTTCTTATTTATAAGTAGAGTACCAGTTCTTCATTAAAATCGAAACATTTAAGAAGCAAGGAGACATTATTCAATGTAAAAATAAGTGGAATCATATCAAAGTTTTAATTAAGTTTATAAATGTTATACCGGGTAGCTTGATGTTCCAGCTGTGCCATTGAATTATCAACACATTCAGTCCAAGCAGCTAAATCTGTCATTTTCCCAGCTGGTGGTTGAGGCAATTCATACCTGTTAAAAACATTTTTTTTTATGAGAATATGTATTACATTAATTGAAATGAAAGAAAAGGAGACTGTATTAATTCCTTAAACTTAATGAGATATTTTTTCTCATGTTTTTTTTTTATCTCCATAAATGCAGACTTGTATTATTTCTGTTAAACTATTCCAAGTTATTTGTGATTTCCCACATCTTAGATTTCTTAAATGAAAAATCATATCAATAACATTAATAATAATAAAAAATGGGATGATAATTTGTGTATGATAAGTCATTTTCTTCATGTTTCTGGTTGTCTACTCCAGATGAATTAAAGCTATTTAACATATTCAATAATCTCATAAATTTAATTAAGGGTTAATACAGAAGTTACATTCATGTTGGTACTAATTTTTATATTTTATACATCACTAACATGCACATAGATTGTACCCACATTAAGATTGTTAGCTGGGTCAGGATTAGGTCAACTACAAAAGATAATAGATTAAGCAATTATGATTGACTTAATTGAGTTGTACAAATTCTTTATTTATTTTTACATAGAAATTTTTGAAATCAACACACACACATATATAACACCGACACACAGTTATGTATACCATATACAATTTCAGTTTTTTGTAAATGGGAAGTGAAGAATCCAGATACTTTTAATTAATTCAGAAATCAGTACCTTATTTCTTGTTCATGAAAATAATTGCTATATATAGCAAGCACATTTACATTTTTATTTACTTTTAACATTCTTTTCATTATTAGCAGATCTATGATAAATTGGAGAGTAACCTAAGATATAAAATTTTTACTGTATTATACAATTTTTAAAATGTGTGATAAATACAATATACATATAAACATTTCTTATGCTTGAAATTATAAAAATGAAGTATACTTGCTGATTATGTAATTATTTACAAATGAATATCTTAAAGGCAGTCAAGTAAACTATATACCTTTTCATACTCAAGACATCCATAGGAAGTCTTGCCTGAAGTCTCTCAAATTCAGTTTTTAAAACTTCTGTCTAAAAATAAAAAAAAATATGATTTTAAACTTTAAATGAACATTTCAATAACAAATATTTTCCTTAGCATTTATTAAAATCATAATAGCATTCATTAAAATTATGAACAATAGCCAACAGATAAGGATATTTAATAAATGCATGAAGATAATGGTATTTTTAGAACTGTTAGTGATTTTTGTAGAGAATACGCTAGAGAGAATAATGTTTAAATTTAAGTAGTTTTTTAATAAGTATATAATTTTGAAACAATCACACAAGTTAGTGCAAGGCAAACATAAGTAATTTAACAATACAAAGATTAAAAATTTATAGAATAAGAGGTAAAATTAAATAAATGATTTAATAATGTCAGTAATTTTTAGAAGAGTTTACAGAGCATACATATTACCTTGTTCATACAGTGGATAATAAGTTTCCTTAATATATGCTTTGTATTTTTATGTCAAACTAACAAAAGACTTTTTATTGTTAATGTTATTTGATAACTTAAATTTGTCAGGTAAAAGGTTCTTATACAAATGTTATATTTCTTTTTTAGACTAACAATGATCCCTAACAGTATAAATACAACAAAATAAAGAGTTAGATTACTAACTTCATAAATAATAAGATTCATAACTTTTTTGGATCTGATTATATTTGTAAGGTCACTCTTGGAGCGATTTTTCCACATTTGGCTATAAAAATTTTCTTTCATTGGCAACCTGCCTCAGAACAATTGCAGATAAGGGATTCCCTAATCCACCCAATAATGTAATTGCTATGTTTAATTTTAGTTTGACCATGTTGAATGTTGCTGTGTTTTATCTTTAGCTCCCATCTTTTTTCGTGATGGCTGATGCATGGGGAATGTCGGAGGTAAGTGCAAGAATGTTTGGAGAGAATGATGTTATGTGATATGATGAGAAAGTTAATTTAAGATATTTGTACGGATTGGATGAACGGAAGAAAACATTGGAATTTTGAATGAAAGTGCGTTTGATTGCAGATAGATATGAGTGCTGTAAATGTGGCAAGGATATGAAATTAGTTAAAAAGAATAATATAAATGATGGTTATGAAGGGAGGTGTAAATCTAAGATAAAAGGAGAAATACAGGATGTTAAAAAATGTGTGAGAAAGGTTTTTTTCTTTTTTAAATTGAACTGAATGATGATGAATGAGATTTTAGTTCAGGTTTATATGTAGATGAGTGAGAGTAACGCTAAGTTTAATATGAAAGCGAGTAAATGTTCTTCTAAGACTGTGTGTGATTTGTGTTCTTTTTGCTGCGAAGTTTGTGTGAAAGAGAAGATTTAAAGTAGCATGAAACTGGGTGAAAGTGGTGTGATTGTTAATACAGATGAAAGTAAATTTGGTAAGCGTTAATTTAATTGGGATAAATATGTGGAAAGTAAATGGGTTTTTGGGGGAATCGAATGTGAGACAAGTAAAAGTTTTAAGAAAGATGTGGATGACAGAATGTTTCATACTTTGTTGAGTATGATAAATGAGTTTATTCTTCTGGGTTCACACAATAATTTCAGATTGCTGGAAGAGTTATGATTGCCTTTCTAATGAAGGCTTTGTGCATAAGAAAGTTGAATCATAGTCTAAATTTCAAGGATCCAGATACAGGTGCTGATACTAATATCATCAAAATGACATGGGAAGCAGTGAAACATAAAATGGCAACATCAAAAGCCAAAAATGGATTACATTACTATCTAGATGAATATGTATGGAGTAAAAAAAGTAAGCATATGTGGAACAAATTTTTGGCTTTCGTCAACTCCATAACATGTGTATATCCATCACAAACAGCTGACATGGAGCCAACAGTATCAAAATTAAGTCAAGCTGTAAAATAGAGGGGGTGATGATGGCAAGAGGAGAAAGGTACGTTTATTATTCACTATTTACCATTTTAACGATTATTATTTATATTTATGATATTAAAGATTTTGTTATCATTTTTTCACATGATTTTGAAAAAGTAGCTAAGGGTGACCCTACAGTAAATTTTTACCACCTACTTATTAGATATAAAAGAAAATAATCATGATTTTGCTTAAAGTATATTCTATAGTTTGCTTAATCCAAGCATATGTAACTCAGTACATTTGGCAATAATTAACATGATAGGTAACATTAGATAAAGCAATAAAATTTACATTTTCTTTTGCAAAATTTTTATTTGGGATAATAATTTATATAATTTTACAAAACACTTATAAATATTTGCTTATAATTTTTTGCTTATTAAGTATGAACGTGTTACATATACTAGGACTTTACTCTGTAGTTTTTTAATGATTTCCATTTCAAAATATATTTGATATTTAAGATGCTTGGTAAAACTATATTTAAGGGTGCCCCCTTGGCAAACTTAGAGATTTTTGTTTGGCTATCGATTTCTTTGACGATTTTTGTTGGCACAGAACAATTAATTGTTCTATTGCAATCAGAATACGATTGAGTTTTGCATAGATTGGCGATCAACCGCGACTATAATTTGGCGAGAATCAAGGGGGAACCCTAAAGTATAGGCTAACCAGATGCTTTTTTAAATTCAGGGCAATATTAAATGTCGTAAATATGAAGACGTTGTTTTATATTACATAAATTTATAAGTTATATTTACAAAAAATTACAAAAAATGAAATTCTGAAATATAAATAATATAAAATGTAAAATAGCATACTTCAAAAGCATGTAAATTTAATGGGGGTAAATGCTCCAAATAGTTTTTCGTCGGGCGATACCTTCGAGTTTCTTCCTCAACCATAGATAACACCTATAATTTACACAAAAAAATAATAAATTAAATCAATATTTATTTATAGAATTACATGAGTTCAAATGTATTCCTAAATCCTTACCGCATCTCGAACACCAGGATCGTCATATCCTTGATCAATGTAAGGCAACGCATCGACTATAACTTCACCAGCCATATTACAAAACCGTCAGAATAAATGTTCGAAGACAAATATTGAAAAATGTTGTTTATTCAAGAGCAAGACAATAAGTAATTTCAATAAAAATATCCCAATGTCATGCTTATATTAGTCTTGAAATATTAGGCTGAAATAAAAAGTAAGACATCTATGTTAGGTATTCCACTACTAATGGGAAGATATTGTTTCGTTTCTATACTCTTTCTCAAAAAATATACACAAGTAGTAATATATAAACAAAATTTATTTTGTAGATAACATGTAAACCAAATGTCAAATGATTAAATTTATAGACTTCTGTGAGTGTGGTTCCTGCCGAAATCAGTAACACTGCATCAAGGGTAGACGAAACAATGGACGTCTTGCGTACAGAATATTCGATTGTTAACTGGGTTGAATGGTACACGCAGGCACTGGATGATGCATTATAGGCTGAATGTGCTGTGCTATAGTTGGTGATGTGGCTGAAAATTCAGCATTAAATTGCGCACAATTTGCCGGTCATCACGTGAAGTGGTGCACTGAGGTAGATGCGATCGAACATGTCGTTCCGTTGGCTCTTCCTGCATCCAACGACCACATAATCGCATTACAAATGTTTAGTTTCGTCTAACACCTGCACATAACACACGACTGTCGATTTCACTGAAAGATAATCCGCAATCTCGGTAGGCCACCATCCTTCCTCTGTCGAACTCGGAAACTTTATCAAAAGATGATCGCTGTTTTCAACCAGGCATAGTTAATCGTTAAAGAAAAACATAACTGCTTAAGATGAAATCATCGAAATATTCAGGCATTAAATACGCTTTGAAGTGGTGGCACAGGCGCGCTTGATGGCGTCAGCGCTGAAATTCTAATCATTTGTATATGTTACCTCCACTAATGCATGTTTTAAATTTTATATTTCCTTCAGGGTGTTGCATTTATGGTGGCCAGCAGTATATATATATATATATATATATATATATATATATATATATAATTTGCACACACTTTATAACTTATAAAATAAAAGATATAAACAGAATTTATTGCATTTATACGTAGAATGATTGATATATTTTCATTTATAATGAATGTTGCTATAAAAATTTCTTTTTCCCCATTTGAATATCACTTGCTCGCAAATATTATCTGTTCGTGTTATTATTATTATTCTTTTTTGTAAAGTTTGGCTGCTGACGTTATTGAGATGATAGTTCATGGAAACGAAAACAGTAAGACAAAGAGAAATTACAATAGAATGTACTAGAAGAGTCCTTCATCAAAAAATAGTATCTTGCGGTGTAAAATGAAGTTTTTTGAAATTGAAAACCTCTTAAATAAGTCAAATCTTTGATTTCTCGCCGTAAGTGCTGTTGAGTGAGTTAAAGAGACATTCTTATGCAGTTCCAGCAGATATATAAGATCATAGACAAAGGAATCAAATATACCAGTTTTGATAGTGCACGAGATTTTTTTGGAAAAGATTAAAAATTAAATAAAAGAAAAGAAAGCTTTGGAGTTAACCAACTGTCCCAGGAAGATGAGCTTTGCAGCAAAGATGTTAAAGAAGGTAGAGGAGGATGTTGAATTTCTTAATTGCATGTTGCTTTCGTTCGAAGATTGCTTTCATCTTTTTGGCATAGTAAATAATCACTAAGTAGTCATATAGGGATGTGAAAGCCTTCATGAATATAGTGAGACACAAAGTAACTCCCCAAAGGTTAATTTGTGATTTTGATTTATGTACTACTATGTCAGTGTCCACTTCTTTTTTCGCTCAAAAGATACTTAAATTGGGTATTTGCTTAAACATATTAGAAAATTTTGCATTTCATTGCTCAAAGAGATTCCACTACATGCTTCTTACAACAATGTGGTGCACCACCTCATTGGGGCTCCATCATTCGCAGTTCCTTAAATATCTATTTCTCAGAAACATAAATTTGACAAGGTGTCTAAACTCCTTAACGACCCAGTTCACTTGAAGCAACACTAATGAGCTTTTCTTTTGGGGGAATTGTTTGTAAGAGAAAAAGGCAAAATTTTGATGATTTAAAGGACAGGATTTGTTCAGCGACAAATGTATCGTTGAATGCCAAAATTTTTGTCATGCTAACAACCTGCCACGAAATTGACTACCTCCGTATTACTCTTTGGGCGACGAATGGAGGGCATATAAATGTTCATTGACAAGGACCATAAAAAGTTTTTGAGTTCACCGAACCAATAGTATTATCAATTTAAATTAGTCTTCATAACGAATTATTTAACAGTAAAATATGTCCTACTATTTACAAAGACTCTCTCTCTCTTTCTTTCTCTCTTTATTTAATTATGTATACATACATAGAAGGTGAGAAGCTCAAGCAGTGAAATACCGTCCTGAGGAAACGTCTAATTATATTTTATTTCCAAAGGCTTAATTAAGATAATCGAAGATGAATAGTTTATTTCATATTTTATATTTATTTCTTAATTTAAATAATAAATTATCTTTATTTCACCTAGATTTAACAATTTTAGTACAATTGAATTAATGAATTTTAAGACTAATATTTTCTATGGGATTTAAAAAGTTTCAAATGAAAAATTGAATTTAAATACTATTTCTTAAATACAAAAAAAGGAAATAAAGAATACTTAAATCTAAAAAAAATCTAAATGTATTTAAAAGTAAGTTTGTAAATTGTGAAAATTACTACAGACATCTTTATTATGATGCATCCTTATAAGATTGGTTTATTGAATGAATGGTATATAAGATAACTATAATTAAATTATCCCTTATGGAAATTTCGAAATATAAATTTTTTAGCAAATATATGTTCACTAGGTGGCATGAATTTAACAAAATATAAACTCAGCATTAAAAGAGCCAATAATTTAAACATGTATTACTGAATTTTCCCTGGCATGTAATTGAATTATATTAAAAAAAAAGAGACAATCTGTATCTGTGTTAAACTAATGCATATCTTTCACTCGTAAAATTTTACAGTATACAGATGTAAAACAGATTAACAGTATATATAACAGGATCACCAGCACATTTAATTAATGTGGATAATAACCGGCTTAATGTGATTCTTCATAAATGAGGAATGTAACAGATTTCTGCAGAGCAATCAGTACTACAACTCCTCTTCGATAAATATGTTTTCTAACCCAAAAGTGTTTACAGAAATCAAATGGAAGTAGATCCAACTTATGGGTAGATAAAATAGAAATTAGTAATATGCTTATTTGTAAAATATCGGAGTAAAAAAAAATTATATTTAGAGTGAATATGGTAATTGAAATCATACCAATTTGCATGAAAACGGTCGATATAAAGTACTTCTTATGTTTTAATTGTGGTACAAAAATGCTTTCATCATGTTATACTTATTTTTACGAGCTAGCATGGACCAAAAAAAGTAGTTCTTAAAATAAAATGTTCTTAAAATATGAAAATAAGAGAAATTTAAAATTGATATTTATTTATTTTTTTAATCAAACTGTTCGCTCTTTATAAGAATATTCTATAAGAAAATATTTTTTTTACTATACATTGCATAAAAAACATACATAAAATAAAATTCATATTTTAAAACAATCTTTACTTTATTTTTATTAATGAAAAATCAGGCTAAGTAAATCACTTATTTTTTCTTCTTTTTTAACTACATTTTTAAAAGATTATCTTTTCATTTTTTATTCTTTAAGTTCTCAATCATTTAATCATCCGATACCTCATACTTACAAATTACATCTGAATCTAGATATAAAAAGTCTGAAATAAATTTTAGTTGGTAGTGAGTTTTTTGTCGAAGTTCAAAGATGATTAACACGCCTTTATTCAAATCGCGTCAGGTAAACGTTTTTATCTATCTTCAGTTACAATAGTTTCTTTAATAAAATATGCATGTCAAAATGATACTTCACAAGTGCATAGTGCCTAGAATGCAAATTTGATAAAGCGATTCTAAGCCGTGGTTATTTCTTGCATAAGAATATTACGATATTTTCAGTTAAACAGCTGATTATATCCTGATGTATGGGTTGAAAGAAAAATGAATGCTTGCCCACTGAAATATCCAAAGTATGTTACTATTTATCTGTTGTCCGGTAATTGTTATATGAATGTGCTAATTTTTTTTTTTTTAACCGGGAAGCGTATATATAATTATATAGACAGGGCCGATGCTGGGAAGGCAGCCGCTCTGTGCGGTCTCATGTAGCAATTTAACGAGGGGGGGGGGTGTGTGATTTTCCATGATAATCCTGGCGGCAACGGTTTTGTTTTTAGGTAGGTCTCATGTCCCAAATTTGACGACGAGGGGGAGATTTCCCCCAATTTTCGCCTGTCGCCAGGATCGGCCCTGTATATATCATAAAAAGGAAAGGAAATGAAAATCATTACGAAACCTATTTTGTGTATATATATATATATATATATATATATATATATATAT
>JAPDSC010131045.1:639120-670440 GCA_026290005.1 Latrodectus geometricus | reverse complement strand
TTATGAATTGATAAAAGGATGATATATTATTCATTTATAGAGCAAAACTTAATTTTTTTTGTTTAATATAACTTTTGATATAATCAATTCAATTATTACTTGATACTTTTGATAATTTATCACCTAGGCCAGTTGGATGCATCTTTATATGAACCAGATTATGAATATGATCTGAGTACCAGCAAAGAGAACGAAGAGTTTATCTTCGAAGATCATGGAACACCCATTCAAAACGATAAAGAACGCAGGTTTATGGAAGGACTCGTTGTCGAAGCTGGCCGACATGTTCTATTTCCAGAACTATACACAGATAATAGTAGAGTCCAAAATGGGAATATTCCAATAATAAATAATTTAAGTGAGAGAAAAGGTATGAAAATTTTTGAAATGAAAGGGCAACCCGAAATAGTGGAATCGTACACCAATCGCCAATCTCGTAGCAGGAAGTTCAAATGTCCTGAAGACTGTCGAATTTATAAGCCAGTTTGTGGTAGTGATGGAAAAGTTTATGATAGCGAATGTCATTTACTAAAAGAAAATTGTGGGTAAGTGGTAAGTTTTATATATATTTTTCAATTGACGTTACGACTGTTTAAAAGTATTTTTCTTATCAGCCTGGAATACACATTAAGAGGAGTTAAAAAATATGAGAATGTATTTTTTTCTCTTGAAAGCAAAACTTAAACAATGTTGAACGTTAAATAAATAAAATCTTTTGGTTTTTCAGAATATTCTCCATTACTTACTACACATTTGATCTAATTTATCTGGAACTCTTGGAGTACATACTTTAAAAAAAAAAAAAAAAAAAAATTCTTAATTGCATTTTCTTTATTGTGAAACGATTAAGTTAAAGAAAAAGAGTTTTGCTTATTAGTGTAATCAATATTTGCAATTTTTTTCATATTTTTCATTAATAATAACGTTTAAACTATTAGCAAATCTTTGTTAAGCAATATATCATCAGTGCTATAAAAAATAAATTCTCACGCAATCTTTTTTGATTTGTTTACTTATTGGTTAAATGAATCAGGTATATTTGTAACATAGTTTTAATATATCAGTGTAAAGAAACTAAAACGATGCTCTATGGTGATAGCTACCACAATTTATTATTCAAACCATCTTTATGATAGTGTGAATGCTATCTCTATATTGTATTTACAATAAAATATGACGGTTTTATTACTATATTTAAAATTATATACAGGCAGAGAAAAAAAAAAGAAAGAAATTTCTTGCTTATATTGCTGAGTATGTTGTCTCATTAGCGTAGTTAACTTAATAAGTATATATCCCCTACTAAATTTTGAATTGTTATTTTATGCATTAAAACTTGGGTGAAAAAGGAAAAAGATTTATTATTTTTTAATAAAAAAGCAAGACAATTATACATCGACTGTAAATTAGGACTTTGGATTAGGTAAATAATGTATTATTATATATATATAGAATTATTTATATGTGAATATTAAAATAAGGGAATTCTATTAGCGTATAACATTTAGATTTCTTACTTCTATATTAAATAAAAGCTAAATTTAATGCTCAATT
Organism: Latrodectus geometricus; assembly: GCA_026290005.1. NCBI lineage: Eukaryota > Metazoa > Arthropoda > Arachnida > Araneae > Theridiidae > Latrodectus > Latrodectus geometricus. The sequence goes on along the minus strand of JAPDSC010131045.1, from coordinate 668,886 downwards.
AAATGTAACTTTTCTAAAAATTAAAAAAACTTTTGGAAGGAAATAAAATTTTCAAAATTGATCTAAATTTCGATTGGCCTATTTAATACTATTAACTAAACAACGAGATTTCATTGTTATATTTCTTTGTTAATGTGATAAATAGTCATTAGAATTATGTATTGAATATTACGTTCCATCAGAAGTTGCTTAATAAAAATATGTTGTTACGGGAAATATTGTAATACTGAAATATCATAATCACTGTTCTTTACAAACGTCAAACCTTGTTATTTTTACTTATAAGATGCCTATATATCGAATCTTTGTCTTTCTTCCAATAAAACAATAATTTAATTTGAATTGTCTAACATTTCACAATCTATACATGACATTTTATACATAGTTTTTAGTTTATGAATTCAATTAGAGGAGAAAAAATATTGCAGCCATTTTTGAAACATTAAAAAAATATAAGAATTTTCCAAATTATAAGATACCAAATTATCTTATTGATCATAGATTATCATATTATGTGCCATAAATTATAAACTATTAACGTGGGAAGTTTAATTTTAATTTGTCAAATTGTGAGTACGTATACAATTACAAAAGTTTTGTTAAAATATAATTCAAACATATATTGACATTATGGATGATTAAAAGAAAAAGGATAGATTGTATACATAGCAAAGTTTTACGTTACCAGTTAATATTTAATAAATAACGTTTATCATTTAAATTCGTAATTTAAAATAAATTTTAAGACATAATTTTAAGTAATTAATTTCAATGTATGACTTTCAAATCTAAATTTTTAACAAAAAACTTAGTTTCAATAAGGAAAACATCTAATTCTCTTCTGCACATTTTATTTTAAGACGAATAAGTTTAAATAGAATGTATTATCTTTTATCTTTTTATGTATACCTTACAACGACAAGATTTTCTAATTGTAATGAAATGGAATCTATTTCTATATATTTTATCAAATTTTAATCATATTTATTAACAGAATAGGGTATTAACTTCTGATAAATGATAGTCTTTTTTGCTTAATATTGTCTTTTTTAAGATGTAATATTATGCTTTATGCTACACTGAAGATTGCTATCTAAAGCTAATGTTAATGAAAAAATAAAATGCTATCATTATTGTTTAGTGATAACTTCATAAAAAGAATGATTTCTTAAAGTTCATAGTTAAGAAATAATTCTTTTAATGACTTTACATTATATGCAATAAAAATTATGTCTTATTTTTTCATAATGAAATATATGTTTTTTATTATAATTTTTTGAAAACCAATTTAAACAATCGATAGCAACATTTAGAGTCAGCTCAAAATTTTCAATTACAAGGTATAAAAAATAAACCTAAAAATAAATAGTCTGGTTATTTCCAATCTCCATGTTTTAATTTCTATGTACAATTAAATAATATGCATGCATAATATTCATATATAATTTACAATTGAATGCAGATGGGAGAGAGATTCAACAAATCACTTTTATAGATATACATTTTTTAAAATTATTTTAAGTATTAATTTGATATAAAATTGATTGAAATTTTTAAGTATAAAATTGATTAATTTTCTTAAAGTTATTTGAAATTCAAGTGTTCGAATGCATCATCGTGAAGCTCATTTTTGAAATTTCAGAGTAGTGTTTATTGCTTATAACCTTAAGGATTTTTTTCAGAAACAATAACGTAACAATAGGAGAGTGGAACAAATGCCGTGGGAACCATTATTTGTGCCCATCTCGCTGCTTGGACTTGAATGAACCCGTTTGTGGTTCAGATTTGAGAATATATCACAACATCTGCATAATGAGAAAGAACAATTGCGGGTAATTTCATGATTTTTATTTAAATACATTTACGAATTTCTTGAAAACCATTCACGATATAAATGAATTTATCGTAAAGCAAAATTCAGACATTTTACAAAATAAATAGAGACCATAGATATGAAATGAGCCATAAATGTAGAACCGCACAGTTCCATACCACTGAGTTTGACAAATAACAAGGCAGTCACCTTTACTTCTCAGAAACACAACTTTCATTCATTGTTTGGAAGCTAAGTCATATTTGAATCATTTTGAAAGCAAAATTGTTTTCTTTTTCTAATGAAAATGGTTTGTTTGTGTAAGAATTGTCTGTATTGCAAAACTGCGTTTTGTTCGAAGAACTTATCTTTGATGGTTCGCTTAAGAGGCTTAAAATCGTCAATCACCATGTGGAAACTACCATGGGAGATATGTTTTTTTTATTTTAAAATTTGAAACATTACTAAATTTTTTTATACATAAAACGTACTTATTCATCGTTCTTCTGTGACCTATAAATAAAAATACTAGATCACATTAATTATTAACTTAAAAATCTTTATATTTCTTTGTATTGAAACAAAATGACTGAAAAATTTCATTAATTAGTATTAAAAAATTTTTTGGTGTCGTTAATTAATTAGTGGTTAATTAATTAAATCTAAATGTTGGTCTATAACAAGTGAAAGAACTGCTAAGAAACAATTGAGATTGCTCATTACATTTCCTAGGATTTTTTGTGATGATTTAATCTCTTGATTGTATCTTTAAGTGCAATGAGGTAAGTTAACAGAGAATCTTTAATAATCGGGGTATCAAATTCTTATCCAAAATATATCATATATATTTTGCCAGTTTAACTCAAATTATAAACAACATTATATCTCTCAAATTATATACACTCAAATTATATACAACACTATTAACTCAAATTATATACTCTGGTTTTTTTACCAGAATATTTCGATTTTATATGAATTTGGTAAGCCTATCATTTGGAATAATTTTAATGAATGCGAAATTAATATTTGCTTTGAAGCTGAAATTTCTATTTTGAAATGACAAGCTGCTGTCAGAAAGCTTTTCCTCGGAAGTTTTTAAATTTTTATGTCAAAATCCTTTTAAAAATATGTTAAAGACGTTTTCATAACTTTTGTGACTTCATTAATGAATATGGTTCATTTGCAGTTCCGAAAAATCTTCATGTGAATAAAATTTTCTGATTTGCCTTGTGTAATAAAATGAGTCTAAAACGGAATTTTAAGCGAAATTTGCTTTTTATTTAAACCATTTTTTTCATTTCTTTAACACAGAATTAAAAGTTTGTTCCTTTTTTAATATTAAAATTACGGAGATTAAAAATATTATTAAAAAGGTTTTTAGTAATAGGTGGTTATAATGATGCTGATAATAAGTTAATCAGATGTTAAAATATAAACAATTATTAAAAGCCAAAATTATACGAATTTTAATAAATATATGTTTTGCAGTTAGTAAAATTACTACGGGAGCGTTTCCATTATTTAAAATTTTATCTGCCAATAAGGTTATAAAAGCTTCATGTTTACCATAAAAATTCAATAAAACCGTGGTTAAAAATGCAAAATGTCCCGGTTTGTTCTTTCTCTTATTAATTTGATACAACGTGAAACAAAATAAAAATAAAATCTTAAGCTTTATTCTGAAATTAAAGTAAATCTTGCTTGTATTGATTATCAGTTTATTTAGAGATATTAAATAAAAAATCAATTTGAAGTTTGTTGGAACGGTTTTAATATTCTTAAAATAATTTAATATTGAAGTGAAGAAAGGGATTTATATTTTCTTAGAATATTGTGGTTAAAATAAATTGTAACCATTATTAAAATTGTTGTTTTAATTAAAACAATTGTTAATAGTACTAAATCTTTAAAAGCTTCAGAAAATATTAATTGTGAAACTTCATTAATATTTTCAGAAGCTTTTTTCATCCTCGCATTTGATTTCTTATATATTAAAATTATTTTAAAAATCTTTCTTTTTCCATAAATAAAATAAATGTGTCAGTTGTATATAACACTTAATAGATTTTTACCAAGTTTTTATACCATTGAATGATATAAAATATTATGAGTACTAAATAAGTTTTTATATACCTCAGATTGGGGTATGTGAATTTTTTAATACGATTATGAAGTTTTTAATTCGTTTATTTCCAGTCTTAGTTGAAGTAAATATAAATTGTTGCTATATCTTCTTTTTTACAAAAAAGTATGACATTAAAATTAAAAAAATAAATAATAAAATTGTAGATTTTACTAAAATAGCATTGCATATAGTTTATATAGGGATTAAATTGTTATATGTAGCAATTTTATCTTAAAATGTTTGAAGGTATTTGAATATGTAAAATTCTGAAATTCTGTACCTTTTGAAATTTTATATTTTAATAACAGTAAATTAAGAAATTACTAAGGAGAATAAGCCACTCGTAGATAAAAAAGAGCCTTCGGGCATACAATGGAAATTAAGCTTTGATTTTTAAAAAATAGCTTGTTCAAGTATTTTTCTTATTTTAAAGCTTATTAAATGTGTATAAATAGCTTTTTTTATTTTTAAGTTATATAATTGGAGAAATTGTCAAAAAGTATACTGAATAAAGTGCTCTAAAGTTTGCAAGTAAGAAAGACATTTTAATATTGGTTTTTTATTTTCAGGAAACTAATTCAAAAACTACCATTAGCAGAATGTTATGACAGATATCAACGTAAGTAAAGCGTGATTTTTTGTTTTACATTGCTTAATGAGAATTAAAGACACACGTTTTATATTTTAAACCTAATTGTAAAATTTGCAATAGTTTTGGATCTGTTAAAGTGCTTCTTTCAAATTAATTATACTTTCTATTACAAATAAAAGTTTTTAAAATTTGCAATTTAGTTATATGAGAAAATTGACTGAATTTTTTTCGTAATTGAAAGTTCGTTAAAGTGAGTGAGATGTGTACTGCAAATACGTAGAATGTGACTCAAATTTTCAGTTATTATTTACTTATGTTAATAGTTATTTTGCTAGCTTGATGAAATTATATTCTTACTTTTTGAAACTACTGAATTACATAAATCCCAGCACAAAATCATGTTTCGGGATGCGAGAACCATTATTTAATTACATTCAGATGGCAGATTTCGTATACATGGGAAGACTGGTCTTTTGGTCACGAAAGTATTGTAATATTTTTCGAGACCAAAACATAAGACTATATTCGACACCAGATATATTTCGAATGGGCACTGTAGGAATTGGCCCACATGGGGGCTGTCGTGCCACCTGGGTTTAGTTTAAATGATTAATAATATGAACAAATAGAAGAAAATTGGCAAATATATTTTTATTCTAATGATGTGTAAAAAAATATAAATTTCAAGAGATTTTCCTTACGTGTTAAAGGATTATTTAATAAAATAATTTTTTTAATATAAAATTTTATATTTTTTATTTAATATAAATTTTATTTTTAGGGTAAATAATATTAACAACACTGTTTAGAATTTATGCAAGACAAGGTTTAAATAGTAATAACCTTTATTCACGTTAAGACAATTTATCTTAATATTGGTAATACCACCTATGTGGAGATGAAAAAAATTGGATTTATTAAGGAGTTCGATTTTCATGACTTTCAAACAATAGAAACTTGTAACCTTACATTTTAATAAAAAAGGAAAACAAAACCTCCAAAAATAATCAGGTAAATTATTATTTATATTTGTATATATATTACACACATACACGTACACAGTCATCGAAACAGCTACATCAAAAAGGAATGCAAATTATAAAATGATATTTACTGGACAAATATATTGTAGCAGTGACAGGTATATTTTAAATTAATTTTCTAAAAATTTCAAAATCCTTTTTTGAATTCAGCTCTTTGGCTGCAATAATAGCACTTACACATCTCAGCACTGAGTCAGACAGACTTTTGATTGAAAAAAAATGGATATCATGAAGAAAAAATTGGATATCATGTATAGTTTCAGAACCTGTGCAGATTTAGCACAATAAAACAGATGTTAGATGATAGTGACTGGAGTATGAAGCCAGTCATTTGGCAATAGTTGACAAAATGGATGAATTAAAATTCTAAAGATATGTTGACTAAGTCAATCAAAAATGAATTCATTTTCTGACAATATTATTAAAACAAAAAAAAGACAAGTTAGTGTTCTAAATTTTTGAAATTTCATTATCATATTTAATGATTTCTCATCATCATTCAATTCTTGCTTTTTAGAAGGACTTTTCATTGATAGGGAAAAGTTTTAATACATGGCTATTTGACTAAAAAGGGAGATAAAACACTATGTCATTGTTAAAAAAGAAGATTTTTTAACTTGATAGATGACCTAAATAATTGATAGATTCAGAGATTAGAAATGAAAAAACTCAGATTTGTTTTTAAATATAAATTTAAAAATTTTTGTGCTATTTAGAAAAAGTTTGATAGGTAGATTGTCGGTCTTGAGACTTTTATATTTATTCTCAAATATTTATATTGTTCAATTTAACTGAGACAATACTAAATTTGTTTTTTAAATATGCGTTTATATTGTTCTTGATTATTTGACAAACATGTGCTTTTTCAGTTTGGTTGATACGCTGCTTCGGAAAGTTGAAAACGGTATTAAAATATTTAAATGAATTTAAAACACTGTGTTTTGATACATATTTATTGGGTTTATAAACAGGTTTATAAAAATATTTTCTCATTTTTTTTTATAGTTAAAAATGGATGAATTAAGGAAAATGTAAACCATATAATGGGGAAGGCTTAAGTTATGAATTTATTGTTCCTTTCTAATAGAAAAATGGCTCTTTTCATGGTATTAAATTTTTCTCAGATCCCGAACCACAAGATACTGATAAAAACAAATTAAAAAATTAAATTATAATTAGTTATCAAGAAATCAGTTTTTCAAAAGACTTACAAAATCCAATGTGATTTTATTTAATTCAAAGTAAAATAATGATAATGTAGAAGTTTCTGACAATATATCATCATTAAAAGAAAAATGTGAAAAACCACTTAAAACTATACTATTGATAAAAATTTAATTTTTTCATATTTTTGTAAACTATTACACAAATCTCCATTTGATACACTGAATAAGATTTCATTGAATCATGCGTTTCAATATAAAACAGATAAAATGGACCAATCCATTGAAAAATTGCAGATCTTGAGATTTTATAATCCTCTCGTTTGTCATCATTTGATGAAGTATATTTACCCCAGGAATAAATGATTTCTTACAGACTTTCTTTTTATTTCATTAAAGAGAGAAAATACTTAAGAATAATGTATTTTTCCAACAATGAAAAGACACTAAGAAGCATTTTTTATCGTCATCGAAATATTTTTTCATGAAAAATCTATATCGTTAATAAATATAGTCATTACCAATCGATGAATCTTTTGAAATGGTGATATGAGAGCGGTTCTAGAATCAACCTCCAACCTGTGCCCCACCACAGGATGCGAGCAGTTAAGGAGACCAATTCTTAATGATAAATTTGAGAATAGTTGAGTGTTACATGGCTATTGACTATGAATCAATAAAAAGGAAAGAAAATGGAAAGATCAACAGAAATTTAAATTTCACCTAGTTTCCATTTTAAATGAATTTCCTGTTATTCATTAGATTTAACGTGCTTTGACATAAATCAAAAATATGACTTAGTTTTTAATGACATATGATTTTCATTATCTTCTAGTAAATTTTAAATATGCATTATATCGAAAAAATTGCTTTTGTACCTCGATTGTACTTTAGTTGAAGGTTAAGCATGCATAACAATGTATAATGTATATAAGAAAAGGAGCTTTTCATTAATTTCGCAAAGGATTGCGAATGCTCTTGAATTGTCCAAAGGTAGGATTATTTATAAATTTAAGATGACACTGTGTATATTACAGAAATACTTTGCTTTTATCACCAGTATTATTTGGTGGTAAAATTTTCACCGGGGAAAATTGAATTTTGCTATTAATGTTATTAATAAATAAATTCAAACTTGAACTCTAAAAATGACAAGATTCAAATGAATTTACTGCTGCAAATGAGTATCCAAAGTATCTGAGTACACTTGTCAGAGTTCTTATTTCAAATACTTGGGCTCTCATTTTTTTCTTCTATTAGAATTGAGAAAAGATCCAAATTAAAAAAATAACATTAAGTGGGAAATAAGTGTTTTCTTTTTGAACATTTGTTAGAAATATTCTATGATTTACAATGAAAGCAAAATAATTTATCATCGAAATGAAATATTCATTTGCGAAAGTTTTGATTTCCTATGATACTTGTAGCTAAACTTCAAGTGAACAAAAATACCCAAGGAATTCAAAATTTTCGTAATTTACAAAATTATGTACTTACATGTTACAAATGGGAATCTTCTTAAATTTTCTTAGTATTTAGTGAACTTTATAAGAGCACTTTAAATCTAATTTTGAAGACAGATTATCACTTTAAACAATGTAATACTGTTTCTTCTACGAAGGAAACTGGTGTAAGAGTATAAAATCAACTGATTGAGTTGACAAATGATTATTTAGAACTTAAAAAAATATGACATTTTTATAAGCAAACTCAAGTACCCTCGCTGTATTCGGACCAATGAAAAATAACTAAGCCGTAAGTGGTGAACCCTGTCTAACTTAATTATAAGGGATTTCAGCACAGTATTAAACATCTTGATTAGGAAAAGAAACAAACTATACTTTTTCTAATCATTTCTGGTAATTACTTCTTTCTAATCATTTTCGGTTATTTCTTAATGGAATCGAACAGAAAAGTTTAACTGTCAAGCTACATACTATTCATACTACATACAAATTCAAGCTACATACTATTGAATTTTGTACATTAAATATAATTTTTACCTTAATAATCATTTAAATTATTTTGTGCTCTCAAATATTACACATTGAAATCGGAATGAAACCCATTATTCTCCTAAGTATGTTTTACTCATGTTATTAATCTCAAAACAATATCATTTCAGTATTTTTAACATAATTAATCATTATTTAAAAATAATATGATATAGAAACAGTAGTTTTATTGGTGAAAATATTTTGTTAGAAATAGAAACCTTAGGATAATTCAGCTCAAATGCGTTCTTGAGCTGAGTTTTATCCTTCATCAAGATTGATAACTTTCAATCTTGATAAAGGATGAAACTTAAGGTGGTGAAAAAACACAGGAAGGATTATCTATTGAATGTACTAAGAAATAATAAATTATTTGATAATGAACTTTTAACTAATTTGATGCTTTTAACTCTCTTTCATTTAAAAAAAATGTATTTTAGGAATTCAAAATGGAGAGTGTCCTGATCAGTGTCCCCCAATCGCCAAACCCGCTTGTGGAAGCAATGGCATGATATACTTTAATGAATGCTTTTTACAAATGCAGACTTGTAGGTAAGCGAATGATATATTCTTATGTAGGCAACCTTTCTGCTCTGTGGCACATGAATTTTCGATGATTTGTATCTGCAGTGGATTTACATTTCAGTATAATTTTATTTTTCAAATACCAATTTATTGATGTTTATAAACTATTGTAAGAAAACCTTTTCTCGCCTTGAGATGATAACAATAGGATTTAAATCTATTATCACTAGCCTTGTTTAAATTTTATGTTTAAGAAAAGGTTTTTATTTTCTGGAAATTGAACAAAAATTATTTATTAAAGCTTTTTTGCCAACAGATCTTATGTTTTCAATTTTTTTGAAGCATAATTCAATTAGCATAAATATTTAATTTTATGAATATTATTACGAATTATATAAATTATTATTAATAGTGGTATTCACAATTCAAACAAACAAGTGTTATGAAAATTATCATAAGAAAATTAACCATGCAACAAAACATCAAATGTATAATTTATGAAACAGGACTTCAAATTATGTTCATGTTTGAAACATTAGAATAACTTCACAATATTTTTTAAATAAATTTATTTGATTTTTATTAAGGTGCACACATTATCATATAATTATTTCTTATTTTTTCAAATATTGCTATTATGAGGATATACTGTTGCTATTAAAAAAAAAAACTAAATGTTTTAAAAAGAATATAACTTTACATGTTGTAGAACCTCCAATTTTTTATAACTTCAGATTAATGGGAGAAAATTTACTTAAATTTTCTCCTGTTAAACTTTAAAATTAATATGTTCCCCCTGTAATATATATATATATATATATGTTCATGTTTGAAACATATATATATATATATATATATAACAGGGGGAACATATTAATTTTAAAGTTTAACAACAAATAACTTTTCTCCCTTTCTGTCACATTTATTTTAAATATTAAAAACTATGGGTTCAATAAAATCTTATATTGTGGATTTTATAATTATGAGTGAATATTAGTTATGGGTTTACATCTGGATAATATTAAATGATCTCAAAACATTTTTCAGTTAAGGTACATAAATTGATTAGAAAATACAGAAAAACTAACCAAAATACCACCCAATTGAATTATTTAAAAATGTAATTCGTTATTTAATATTTTTAACATTTTCCTTTCTTGAAAATTTAAAAAAACTAGTTTAAATAATTGTTTTGACTTGCATTAGCACGTTCTATGTCATAAAAAGTGACATATTCAGAAGATGATTATAAATATTGAATACATAATTGCTTAACAATTAATTAAAATATATCGAGGTTGCATTATTATATTTTGAATTAATAATATTATATGTAACAAAGTTATTTGATGACAGTCTTAAAAATACTTTGCTTTTAAAATAAGCAATTTCAATGAAATCTACTCAAGTATTTTTATTAATTAAATTATTTTTCTGATTTATAAAAATTGTTTTTTAGAAAAAGTTAATAACTTGAAATTCTTAATACAGCGCTTCATTCAATGAGATTTTATTTATAAAATATTTTCATTTATTTTAGAGAAGGTACAGTACAAGTAGATATGGCCAGTTGTGTCTACATTCCTAAGTGCCCACAAGTATGTCTTCCACTTTATGATCCCGTCTGCGGTTCCGATGGAAATTTATACACCAATCTCTGCAGAATGATGCAGACCAATTGCGGGTAAAAAAGATTTCTTTTTGTTCTATTGACTTAGTCACTTCTTATTACTTAACATGGTGATGTCATTCAACTTTAAATAAATGGAACAAAACAAACGAAGGAAATTAACATTTTATTGTAACTGATTATGAATTTCAACTTCATATTGATATAGATAATAACTTATTTCGATAATTATAATTGACAATAACTGACAAATTAAATTTATTTTTTATTGTCAATTGTAATAGCTGTAAAATCTTTAATTTACTTCACATTCTCAAAAATTAGATGATCTTTGGAAAAGTGAGCTAAAAAAATTATCGTTTCACTTTTCTATCAAATTTGATCTCTTGTAGACTGTAAATCATAAAAAAATAAAAGCTGCTTTGCTGTAAAAAATAAAACATCTAAAAAATAGTTTTAGGAAGGATACTTTTATAACAATGCTTTATTGATTGATTTTTTTTTTAAATTTTAAATTTCAAAACTCTGCATTAATTGTTATTTTGAAAATTATAATTGATGCGCAAAATCAGGGCATGTATTAACATAATTTTATATAACACGTAGTAACGAGATAAAATGTTTCCATCCTTCTTCTTTAATGGTTTCTATGCAATATATTTATATATTATATTTCCTTAACTATTTTATTATTTTAAACAATTAAATTTTTGTTTTAAAATATGAAATTTCCTGTGCAAATGCGCTTTTTTCTTGTATAAATCCACTTGTTAGCACAAATATTTTATTGGTATATCGCATATTCCCCCCCCCCCCATTTTTATTTACCGCAAACATTTATTTCATATTGAAGACAACTATTCAAGACAGTCATTTCAAGAATTTCTTGCAGAAACATTTTGCTAATTTAGAATTACAAAATATAGTAAACCAGATAATCAAAAAGGAATTAAGATAGTTAATATTGTTAATTGCTGTTGTCGTATCAAATTTCATTATTCTTTGATGCAATCTTTTATACAAGAAATGTCTAAGAAACTGTATGAAATCGAATATTTTTAGGTGGTGTTTTGATGATAGATAAAATATTAAGAAAAGAAGGAAATGAGTCTACAAATTATATGAATTAATTTTATTCAAAATATCTAAGTCACAAAACTACTAATGGAGCAAAACCATCAGCATTTGTCATTACATATTAGAATTTCAAATTTATTTAAATAGTCACGATTCATTTCTCTTAATATTAAAATATTTTCAGTATTCAGTTTCTTTTTAGTTTTACTATCACGTTTTTTTTTTTTGCTTCTTTTATTCAGCTTCGATATTTGTAAATAATATTAATTTTATTTCTAGCAGCCCAATCAGGTTCACTAAAAAAAAAAAACCCCTCAGTTTTGAACCTTGAATCAAGTAATTATTTTACAATTAGCCTCTCTTAATTAACTCTTTATTTTAGTAGAGGAATCATCCATCTTTAATTAGTATGAGACAGGTCGAATTAGCTGCAATTCTACAATTTATTTAAAATTCTCGGATAATTAGATATTTAGTTATTAACTACTGTCCTTTGGCACCAAGATTAAAGTAATGACATATTGCATTATAGGACACCCGATGGGTGTGCTCCTATAACCGCGAATATAGGTAACGCAATTTAGAGGCAGGAACTAAGCAGAAAACCCTAGACCTAGTCGGCCGACACCGTGGATATCATTTTACTTAGATATTTTTTTATCAACTCCGTTGATATAATTTTACTAGTGGCTGAATTTGGATGTTTCAACCACAATATATATATTACTTGAGTGAGGTAAGCATAAAATTTAAAATAAAAATGTTATAGGAAATATACTAACAGTTCAGAATTTCATAAAAATTATGATATAATTTTATACATCATTCATGATAAATATTACATTATTATAATATTCACAATTCTTTAATATAATAATAATAATTTATATATTAACTTACTTATATTCTTATTTCAGACAAAGAATAAAACTTTTTTTTATAGATTTCCCGTAAAAAAGAAAAGAAAAGGGAGGGGAAAAAATAAGGCAGGAAATATTTTTTTTTTACAGAAACCGATAATAGTTTTCTTAATAACGTATAGAGGGCACCACTAAGAAGTTTATTTTAGAAATCGCAATTTTCAAGAAAATTATATGTTAATGAAATTTAAGAATCATTGGCTTTAATTAAAACATAATTATTTCATGACACACAATCTGAGAATAGCTATACGATAAAAATCATAAAAAATAGTGACAACATTAGATGAATTTAGAGAAATCTCTTTTTTAATTATATTTTTTAGGCTAAAAAATAACGTGTGAATGAGATTAGATATTTATAAGTAAATATATTTACAATCAAATTACAGTATTTATCGTAAATTAATTTGGAGTTACTGTTCATCATATTCATGGGCGTTGTCAGAAATCCATAGGACATTACCCAGAAATAAAAATTAAATTTCTTAAATTCTTTTATGGTAGTATTTTTGAATAAAGGAACATTTTGGTGAATGAAAATCTCTGCACCCTTTATTTTTTTCAACTTGGTGTTGTGAATACCTAACAGCCCGTAGTGGTTGTAAGGCGTTTCAATGTTAAAAACGCTTATTACTTTCCTTGAAATTTTTCCATGTCTTATTTACATGCATAAAAGAAAGGACCAAAAAAGAGAAAAGACGTCTAAGCGAGTTTTTAAGCAGAAAAATAAATAAACGATATTCGTAATTAGATCGAGTATTAAACATATCCTTCGAATAATTGGTACTTATTAGTGGCTTACTGGTTGCAAAAAATGATTTGATGAGGAATAATACATCGTCTGATTTTTTAATCCAATAAGAAATGACAATGTTTAGGAAGTTTATGTGCGTGCGCTTATGCTTCTGTAGAATCTTATGTTATATGTCAGATATAGTAAGGTGTAGAACGGAAGAGACCGGCTTAATTCTTGACAAGTTATTCGAACGTAATTTAAAATTTTGGAGTATTAGAAAGCGTTGAGACATAATTCGTTAATCGGTTGGCACAACTCAAAATCCCTCCTTACTTATTTTTGCTTAATAAATGCTTGTGATGATACTAATAATATAATGTCAAAAATGTTCTCATAAGATTTCTCAATTAGATATTCTTGAACATTCAGGTGTTACATGCTTTTAATTTCAACTTTATTTTAATGACACAACAATTTCCACAAAACAAATTAATATGCATATATAGGAATGAAAATAAATTTAATTTTATGCTGCTAACTACTAATGCTAATCTAAATTATCAGTTAATTTTTGATATTTGCTAATTAGATTCTTGCTTAAAATATTATTCAAAACTTTTTTTAAAAATATTTGTAACATTGTTTAAAACAGATTTATAAAATGTATCCCGAGGACTTTAAAGTTTTCAGATAGTTTTTTCAAAAAAAAATTATGACCCAGCTTCTTTTAAAAACAAAAATTTGCAAAAAATTTGAAACAAAAATTCTTATGTCTTAAAATAAAATATTATGCTATAATGGATGTTAATAAATATTTTCTTAACTTGAAAGGCAGAATCAATTTAAATTACTAAAGAATAGGAAGTGATTTCTAAGAATTCAATTAAATGGCTTATGGGAGACTCTTTGTTGTTATTTTCCAGATGTATTTTGACCTTTCACATTAGCTTTCTTATTGAATTTCGGAATATTTTCAGTTCTGAAATTTCTATTCCGTTTCTCTTTTATATGATGTCTTTCTTTAGGAAGTTTTATTTAAGTTTTAAAAATATTAGTATTATCTCAACTCAATTAACAGTTTGAAAATGAAAGGAAAATAAATGAGTTGGAAATTATTTTTTCTGAAAAATATATTTTGCGGCATACTTCAAGAAAATTTAGTTGGAAAATAGTGACCATTAGTAACTATAAATTCAGGGAATATGCATTATTATGTATTATTAAGCTATCATTAGAGTAATTCAGAATAAAAAAATAAGACAATTTTCAATGTAAATGAAATTATTAATCATATTTAAATAAAAAATTATTAATCATTAGCAATAATTTGTAAAATTATAATGAAATTTTAAAATTAAATTAAATTCTCTACAATATTTTAATATTTTTCTTTCCAAAAGTTTAAGGTCAAAGATCTATTGAAAAGGGTAATACAAGTTATTGCGATGTATTTCCGGTGGCTAATTTCTGCCGATCAAAACTAATAAATTTAATGAATTACTTCCAAGTTGCGAGCTATCACAAATTAATGTGATCGATATCTGATCTTCTTCGCACTTTATTATATCAGGGGAGGATCAATGGGCTAGTCAAATTTTTAACATATATAGGTTTTTTTTTTCAGTACGATCATCTTTAATGTGATCAGGTATCAAATTTGTTACCTTCCGGTCACTAGAGAGACACCTTTTTCACCAGGCTATCTCAGCCCCTGGAAATTCCACTTTAATGATTAAATGTTTTAAAATTTCAAATGAAATTGATTTAAACAGAATTATGACATTTCTTTATTATTAATATACTTAAAATTATGTAAAAAATGAAATACTAAGTGGAAATATTCAGGTTTATAGGTACTGTTTTACAGATTATCTGTATAAAAAAATATATTTTAAATTGAAATATTTCTCTCATCAGTTAAAAAAATAAAAATACTAGTATTTTTTTATTTTTTAATTTAATTATTTTTATTTTTTAATTTTATTTAAAAAACTATTATTTTTTTAAAAAAAAACTATTATTTTTTTATTTAAAAATATAATGAACTTTACTTTTCAAATCAAGAAATGCAATTTTTTTTAAAAAAAATCTAATAAATTCTCCATTTTTTAAGAATACTTGATTTTTTTATGAATTATAATTATATTGTCACGTAATATTGCTTTATATATATGCCTTTCTTTTAAAAATATTTTGAGACTTTTATTAAATCTGAAAATTTTTTTTTAAACAAGAATAAAAAAAAAAAAAATAATTAACGTAACTGCGATTAACATTCTTTCTTAAGTGTGTTTGGAGATAGGTCTATTTTGTTCCATTGTACATTTTAAGGGGAAAAACCGCAGTGTATCATGAAAACACTTAAAAAAGAGCTTGTATAGTTATTCTCCTAAACTAAATCATATAACCTATAATTTTAAAATATATGACTACCTCACAGAACAATGGAGTATTGTTTCTTCAGTACTTATATTAAATTATCATGCAGAAAAGGAAAAAATATAATGGATTACAGTTGTTGATTAAAAGTAGAATTGAAAGAATCTCAGGCAGAAAAAAAGAGGGGAAAAGTGATTTGATAAATCTTTTTATGTTACAGTAACCTTTTATGTATCAGTAACTGAAAACACGATTTTGTTTACAATATATTTTAAATGTAATTTTCATGCAGACATTGTATAAATAACATCAATTATTTTTTTAAATAAAAATAAAAACCTAGCGTTTTTTATAATAATATAAATGGGTAAATTAATACCTATAAATAGAAACTACCTATTATCTTCTTATAAATCAGAGAATATAATTATAGCAAATTAATTAATTAATTTTTTATATCTTGTTACGTAGTTTTAAACACATAAGATTTTACTCATCCATTTTATTATATCAATTATAGTCTCTTAAAATTAAAAAAATTAGCTAGTTCTAAAATTTTACATCATATAACATTTGAATAAGTTCACTTTTTAAATTAATTTTTATATACGTGTTTTAGTCAATCTGAATTTTTTGAATGAAGATCAAAATAAATAAATTATCTTTTGTTATTCCATTGTTTTGATTTAGTTCTTTTTTCATTTCTTAACAAAGAAATTAATTTTTTAAGATATTCAGATAGGATGAAAATATAATGATATTTTCATCCTGTCTGATTATTATTATTTATAAGTTATTTTTAGCTACGATATTTTTCTTATTTAAATTTCTCTTAGCAGAATAAGAATTGCTTTCATTTACCTCTTAAAGCATGTTTTTATAGTTTTCCTTTAGATAAAAAAATAGAATACTTTTTGGAATCTAATATCATAAATTATCGACAAAAGAAGGAAATTTGAAAGTTTACTTTGATCCCAACAAATTTACTCATACTTAGTAAT
The DNA here is from genome assembly GCA_026290005.1 of Latrodectus geometricus. Classification (NCBI taxonomy): domain Eukaryota; kingdom Metazoa; phylum Arthropoda; class Arachnida; order Araneae; family Theridiidae; genus Latrodectus; species Latrodectus geometricus. The sequence goes on along the minus strand of JAPDSC010131045.1, from coordinate 651,882 downwards.
AGCTTTAATGGATTCACACGTTTTTTTTTAATTACCAGGAAACTTCGAAAATATTTGGCACAAATTTTGAGTTATTAACTTATAACATATTTAAAACAGCAAAGAATGCTATTCTAAGAATTGCATTAAAATATATAATGCAAAAACAAAAAGCAAAGAATTGTGAAATTTCTCATAAAATTAACATCGGAATTTTGCGTATACAAATTGTAATGCTGAAAATTGATTAGTGTACATTTAGATTCATAATTGAAAAAAATTATGATAAAAATTTCATTTGAAATGTCAGTAAATATAAATTTACGTTTTAGGTTTAAAGATCAAATCATAAACAAGCACATACGAGGAAAAAAGAATTGGTTATTTACACCAAATAACAATCATACAGATTAATTAATCTTTAACATTTCATAAAACTGAAGTTTTATATTTATCGCATCGAAAGTTCAAAGCATTTTCTAAACATATAGCTGTTTTTTTATATTTGGCATTTATTTGAGAGAATAATAAATTAGAAAGAGGTATTAATTGCGTGAAAATATTACATTATTGACCTGAACTTTTAATCTAGATATTAATTCTTTTGTAGGAAAGAAATCAAGAAAATGCCTTCAAGTTTTTGTACTTCTGAAGCCTAGGATGGAGTACGGTTCAACTGAAAGTTTAAAGGTTACACCATCACATTTTCATGTAAATTATACTAAATAATTCTACTGTCTTGTTCGAAGGTAAATAATGAAAAGAAGAAGAAAGGATACAAAAAGTAAACCAGAATACACAATATTACATATTTTATGTAATATTTGCTCAGAATTTTAAGGTCTCCCAAAATCATGTGAAATTAATTCATCGTTATATAAACTGAGATATGTTATCTAGTCCAATAGCAATCTTCAACGAACTTGAAGAAAATTTTATGATTATATTTTGAAACATTCTGATTTATTTAAAAGATATATTTTGTACAAATGGCTACTAAAATTCACTATTGTAAGAAAGTATAGTTCCTAAACATTCATACTTATGTAATTTGAATGAAAATAGTATTATAAAAGCATAGATGTATGAACATTAATATCTTTTGCAAAATATTATGGATTTGTATGTAAAATAAAATTATTTATTATAATAAAAACTATTTATATAAGTTTTTTTCTAAGTAAGCTTAAGGTATCTTGCTACTTATAATTTCTATAACTCAATGGCCCATTCAAAATATCAAATCTCTTAAACTAAACTCACCCTTTAGATTCTTCATAATAAAAAATTAATATAAATCTCAAACGAGCAAAAAAAAAAAAAAAAGTACTGAAACAAATTAAATTAATGCAGACTTCATAAGTTTAATAATTTATGTGTGTCTCAACTCATTGTCGCAAAAAATATTTATCGAAATTATTTTAAATTTAGTTAATATTTCTCTTTTTAATAAATATTTAATAAAAACAATTGTTTACACAGAATAATGAGTTATCATATTTTTATTTTGATTAAATTAGTTTAGTTTAAACTAATACGCAAATAATTGCCCAAACATTTAGCCAAATATCTCCATAAAAATTGTGCATGCTTTTTATAGAATGCTTTTAAATTAACACTAAATCATTTACCAATTTTAAACGTTTCATTAAAAGGAAGGTGCCTACCAAGACTAATATATAAGGAAATATCGATATTCTTTATTTAAAAAAATATCGTTTCTTAAATCATTTTATATTTTTCGCTATAATTGTTTTGAAGTTTTACTTTTTCATTCAACTTTTCGATGATTGTCATTAAAGATGCTTTCCTTCGCTTATCACAAAATAATTTTAAAAAACTATTCCATTTTATTTATTGGAAGAAAAGTGCATGAGGACACTGCAGCATTCAAATAATTTAAGAATAACATTAAAAATATTTTAAAAATTTTTGATTTACACATGTTGAGTTAGTAGCAATATCTATCCTTATATCATACAAAAATCATTAAAAAAAAGATGTGAAAAAAGAGTTAATAGTGAAAGAACTTCACACAGATCAATAAATTAACTTTTTATTTTAATTTAAACGTTTGTAAAATTTAAATTGAAATTATATTTTTACAAAAGATTTTTTTCAACAACAAAAGCTTAAGAGAACAAGGAAGAATTATTGCGTTGAATTGTATATTAGCGATCTGTGAACGAGTTTAATTGCTTAACTATTATTATAGAGTATAAAAAAGAATAAAATTCATATGAAAGTCCATACATATTTAAATATTTTAACTTATTTTTGAAAAAATTAATATTTGTTATTTTTTATAAAATAGGTATCATTTCCGTAAGTAAAAACTATATTTTATTTTGATAATATATTACTTCCTACACTATAACATATCTTAAGGTACAAGTATTCTGAATTTATTAATATTAATGAATTTTTATTATTTTAATTATAAATGTTTAACATTAACGCAAATTATTAAATGTTTCAATAGATCTTTAAAATCAGTCTTAATGCTTGAGAAAAATTGCTATTATGTTTAAGCAACTTATTATGGAAATAAGTTCTTAAGCAATTTTAATAATCTAAATCAGTTATCAATACTTTAAATTAAAATCTACTCAATAAAATGTCTTTAAATAAGGGAAAGTAAGCAATTATTAATATAGCTTTTATTTTCATTTTAGTTTTGGTGAATTTAACTTTTATTTCTAAATATAAAATGGATAACATAAACATTCTACCACCTGACATCATCTCTTGTAAAAAAAATGGGAGGTCTTTGAATGAATCAAAGAACACGTGTTAAAATTAGTGAAATTAAAAATAATTTGTGAAATATTTATATTGTTTTTAATTTAAACGAATAATTTCGAAAACTGAAACGGTAATGATAATTTCTAGAAATTTGTTGTTTTTTTAAAAAAGATACGTGAGGAATAAAATTAAATAAACTTAAGATTGAGTCGCTTTATTTCTAATTTATAATTAAATATATATTGAAAAAATTTATAATTCAATTTTTTAATATCATTAAAGAACTGTTTTATAAAGTTTTTGAATTTCATAAAACTAGAGATTCTCTAACCTAATTTTTGACATATTTGTAGGTAATTATAAATGTCAATTAACACTCTGTTTTGATATTATAACATTAAATATTACAAATTAAACAAATTCAATTGCTATGATTACGTCTAAATATGTATATTTAAAAATGTTTAAATTTAAATTCTTAAATGGCGAACAAAACAGAAAATGTTTAATTAAAATAGAATAGGATATGAATGACTCAAAAATAAGTTTATACAACAGTAACAACTTGTTCTATTTATTTTTATATTCTAGTTTGAAGTTTTAATATCATGATTGTCATCCAGGTTTCCGTAGAAAATTTTGTTTGGTTTATTTGTGTATTTATTGTTACATTTTACACAAGGTTTTATTAGACTGAGATCTTAGATTTGAAATTCATTAAAAACCGCATTATGGATTGACTACAAAGTAGAAATTGAAATTAAGAATAATTAACTATATGAAGAACAATGAAAAAAAATTAAATATAAAATGTATTGCTTTCTACTTGTCTTTTATTGGAAAAATTATGGGCCTAAATTTATAAAAATTAAAAGTAAAGTGTAATTACGAGTATAAAACTCTTGCAAAATTATATATTAGTTTGAAAAATTTTATAAATTAATCATTAAAAGAAGGATGTATCAAAATGTAAAGCTTAAACATTCATTGTATTTTTCTTAAAAATAAAACAAATTTCTCATAAAATCGTAAAACCTGTATACATTAAGTAAATGGAAGAAATTTTATGAAACAATTCATTTAATATTCAGATTCATTTCTCTTTAATTCTATAAATGTTTTAATATTTTCTTTATAGTTTATAATTAAATTTTATACATAGTTTAATAATTAATTAATTGTTAATAATTTTAATTATTATCCAGTTAACTAGTTGATATTTTCCTTTAAAAGCTATAGCAAACTGTAGAAAGAAATATAAGGATTCATTACATCATGTGCATGATAAGTGTTTTGTTCCAAATTTTTTGATAGGATATAATTTTATGCACTTTCTTATAGTTTTGGTTGCTAATTTCATCATTAATTATTGATTGCAACCTCGCCCTAGACACCAAACGGCGCCTCTATTCTTAAAACATTAATCTTTATGAATATAATTAAGCATTCAAACAGCATATTCTTACGAAGATATGATTAAAATTTTGGAAATAGTTGTTAATGCTTTTTATTATAGCAACTTTTAGCATCAATCATACCCATTATGAGCCACGCCCAAAAATTGGAGAAGATCACTCTCTCCAACACAAAGAGCAGTAACCCGAGATCATTTTCTTGTTTAATATCCACCCGATTAAGAGATAGTGTGTTTTATTGCAATGCGAATAACCTCTGATTTATTTGCTGCTGGCCTTGCTCATGGACGTCGGGAGTTATATATAACATGTAGGTTAATTCAATGCCGATTAAATACTATTTATTGTGGAAAGAAATCGTAACAATTCCGCTTTCTCCGTCTATAAGTGACATTAATCCGAAACTCAAACTTCTTATGCAATAAGAAATGCCAAAGTAAGGAAAAAATGCTCAGTGAAACAATGCAAGTAAGATTCAGAGCTTTGTTTTTATATACTCAAAAGATTTTGAAAAAAAATTGGCAGCAGCTTAAAGATGGGTGAAATTGCGTAACTGAACGAAGAAGAAAATATTTGTGGTATATGAAAACTGACGTAAAATATTTAACGTTACGAATTGCTTAATTTTAAGATATGTATCATTATGTATGATAAATAAATATTATGCTTTCCGCTGCTATGTAAAACTATTTTTTTTGTTCTATAAATATAAATGAAAATATTACAATACTTTTATATTAAGACAGTACTCCGATGGCACCAATTAAATTATTATCAGGTTTAAAACTTAAACAAGATGCCATCATTCCTCCCAAAATCAGTTATTATTTAAATTCTATTCAACTTCTATACATTTTTCAGGATACAAAGTTGAAAATTCTGCTTAAAACTAAAATTTTGGTTATTCATTTTATATTATCTTTTGGCTTCTAATAAAAGACTGAAGGCATGATCTCTAGTTGGTTCTTACTGTTAAAAAAGAAATTTTTGATAGTAGACATTTTAAAATTTGATTTATTTTCAAATATAATTCCAAGATGTTCAAGAGTTCTAAAATATATGCGACCTTTAAGGAAAAACAAGACAATTTAAGAAACCCACACCAGCTCTAAATATTTATTAGATTTGGTTTGTTTGTTAACCTATTGTCACTATTTATGCATGAGGATTGATTCTACAGTAACTTGCGACTCAGATTAAAGTACGTTTTGTATTAAAGATCCACGCTCGAGATGATAGATGAGCTTACGAACAAAAGAATTAAAAGCAAGAGCAGCTTACCATTCGTTTTTTTTTCTCTGCCACATACTCGTTAACAATAACGTTGATATATATTATAAAAATTTTATACACTTCATGTGAAAAAATAAAAATTAATTTTTACTGATAGATGATTTTCTTTTAAATTGTTTCATTTCTTGAATATAGTTTTTTTTAAATAAAAATTTAACTTATACTGTTACTAAAAAACTATTTAATAGAAAAAATGTAACTAACTGTTCAGTCAGTAATTTCGTATGCATGATTGACATATTTTTCATTCAAAAATATATTTGGTAACTCTGATGGAAGAATAAATTAAAAAAAATGAAAAATATACTTACGACAAAGTCACGGGTAAAACAGAGAAATAAATGAGAAAGAGAGTATAAAAGAAGCATGGAATATGAAAACATAACTAATAAAACTACATATTTTTATACTATTTTTTCAATAGTATGAAGAAGTGTATAACTTGTATACACCTCTTATAAAATATTGGAGAAGCATTCTCCTGTAAAATACATCTTAAAACCTTAAAATGAAGTATGATGTGATTTTCTTTCAAAATTGATGGATCTGTTTTTAAAATACTTAAAACTAAAAATTAGTAATATTTAATAAAAATACATAGAAGTTCTTAAAAAAAAATTGATAGTAAACCATCCTGTAGATTATGCATTTTGATAAACCTCTGTCTTTACATTAATCTAATTTAAAATTTTATACATCAAATTTCATTAAAAAAGAATAAATTCCTTGGTACGGTGGCTTCGATTTAATCGATTTGACGTAGTTGGTTTTGCTATCAAGATCAATATTCAAAGCGGCGTACTGTTTGGTAATTATAATCTTCAAATGATTAGCAATTCAGGTTATTTGTCGGGAAGAAAAGCTTCAGGAATATTTAAATTAACCTTAGCAATCTTTTCCAAATATTGATCGAGAGTAAGGAAATGGAAATTGAGTTATGTCTACTTATCTTCCTCATCTCCTATTTCTGATTATTAATCAACATGGCAGGTTTAACTTCGAACGACAGTAAAAGTTGTAAAATAATGAAAGAATGCTGCTGCTGTTTGGTTGCACGTACAATTCTCTTTAAAGCTATTTCTTGATTAATGAAAATAACATGTTGCTTTACACTTTTCCAAAATGTTATGGAAAACATACATAAATGGAGTGTTCCATTTCATTAAAGAAGAGCACATTAGTATGATAAATATTGAGAAGGTATTGATTAATTTTAAAACTCGGAACTCACGAGGAGATTTTTTATTGTATTACAATGGGTTAATCAATCAAATGCTTATATTACTAATAAAATGTTTACTTTTCTTTAATGATTTTATTTTAAACTTTTTTGAAAAATTAATTGGATTAGTAAAAAAAAAAAAAATAAGGCAAATTAAAAGTCAGGGATTCCTTGTATACAAATTATGTGTCAATCATTTATAATGGAAGCACAAAGATGTATATGCAACGTGTTCTTAATTAAATAAATTAGTAACTGCTTAATTAATTCATACTATTTAGGTTTTTGTTATCATGAACTAATGATTACTTTATTTTTTCGACATGATTGATTGACCTAGGTTTTATTTTTGTAAATCAAATTCCTAAATTTCACAATCGGAATATTTGAGTTATTTAATTTTGCATCATAATCTGTTAAAAATTATATTTAACAAATGACTTATTTCTCCTGATTTTGATATGGAGGTAACATCAATAAAGTCAGCTTTATGACTTCTAAAAAATGCATATAAATTGTTAAAATTCAAGGAATATAAAAATGCTTGTATTAATACAAATATTAATATTACATTTTCAGATGTAGAAGTTGGAGCAAATATTAATAGTAAAGTTAGTACGAATAGATATATATCATGAGAGATGGAATGATGCTCACATTCTTAAGGAAAAATATTCGTTTTTGTTTAAAACAACAAAACAAAATATTTTGCTTAAATTTTTTAAACCATTGAAATAAATCCATGCATTGAATTAAGGTAAGCTTTCGATACTTTAAAAATGACAAGCGCATGAGCTATTACATATTAATTCATATATTCATAAAAAAGTAAAGTATGTACGGTTATAATTTAGCAAACTCAAAAATAAAAGAAACTTCAACGTGCAAGTGTTATAATCTGGAGTAAGAATATTATTTACATTGTTGTTTCCTTTTCATTGTTTCATTTTAAGCAGTTAATCCCTGAAAGAATAAGCACTTCTACTCTAAATATTTTCAACTGATCAAATATTGCACAATCAACTAATTATATAAATAAAATTTGATTTCACAAATAAACCATTAGTTCCTTAAGAAAAAGAGTAATATTCAATGTAAACAAACGTAAGAGATACTTGTGACTTACGTATAAAATTCAAATTGAAAGAATCACTTTGGGATTAAAAATCAAATCTTTGAAAGTTATTGATATTCATGAGAACAGAATAGACTATTAAGACAGTAGTTGAAAAATTGTGGTTCGCAAACCAAATCATTGTGTCACGCACATGGACCGAATCTTTGCGTCCTTGTGTGACTCTTCCACAAAATGGCAGTTGATGAGCTTACGTAAAAAGCAAGAAAATTTTGAATATACTACACAAGGTTAGTCAAATTTTGCACAAGCATAAAAACAAGTAAAAACATTCTCTTGCGTTATCCATAAGAAATATCTTTCCAACGATTTCAATTTTTCGATTGTATTGATTATACATCAAATAATGCATCAAATAATAGTTATAATTACTTTGAGCATGATAATAACTACAAAAGTAGTTATTATCATGCTCGAAGTAATTATAATTTAATTAACTATTTTTAATAATGAAATGTTTTGAACCAATATTGCTGTACAATGTAAATTTTAGTTTGTTTGTTTTCTTGTTCGTCGATTAACAGTCAATTTTCGTAATAAAGGCTAATTAGACAGAGACATACTGTTTAAAGTGGATTCCTAACCAATATAAATCTCTATGCTACAAGTGGAAATCGAAGTCACGAACTACTTAACCAAAAATTAGAACGTTAACCATTCGATAACCTGTTCTACTTAAAGTTGAATGAGAAACTAAATAACGTAAACAAGATTTTGCTTTCAAGATATCAGAAATTTTGGAATCTAGACCTTATAAATTTGAAGTTTTCCCCAGTATTTGAACAAAAGTTTCATTGTAACTGAATTTAGGGAACATAAAATACATAGAAGATATTCGGATTGCTTACAATTTAAATTAATTTCAAATTGGTAGTGTGTAAAAACTAGAATCCCAGATATTTTGGCATCAAATTTCATGTCTACGTTATTTGGTGTATGAAGCTAAAATTGCCATTGTACTATATAATTCTAATAAGATTTTTTTTTATTTATGTGTTGATAAACAGATTACTTGTTGCAATGCATTTGCTTTGCATGAAAGTTCTTCCAACGATGTGCTCGGAATGCATTGACTAGTTATGTGAGTGATATTATGAGTCACAGTCATCTCTGGGAGCTTCTTGTAAAGTGGTTAGTGCAAGAATTATGACTGGTCAGATTTTTGGGCTCGTAAATCAAATGGTCTTCCGATCTGTTTTATTTGTCAAGAAAAATTGGCTTAGAGCTAGAAATCAAATGTGGAGAAAAATTTCCTTATTAAAACCTTGCCATTTATTACTAAGTTTCATTACCTGTAAACTTCCGGTATTAACATTATTGGAAAGTTATAAGAAAGCATCCGAGGAACTTTAAATGGGTCAAAATAAAAATCAAGTTCTGCATTTAATTACTAGATATGGTCTTCCAATAATGTCGCTATTGCAAATTTTGTGATTAGCGAAGAAATTGCTAAATAAGGGAAACCATATTCAGACTCAAATGCGTAAAATATCCTTTAAGTGCATCTGAAGAGCTGTCTCAAAACTTTAAGGATGAAGTAAATATTCCGAAAAAATTGAAGAATTATATTGTCTTATAAAATAATAAAAGATAGAACAATCAGTTTCTTCGAATGTAACTAAATGCTAAGTTGACGATCTTAAACTATTTTCAATTTCATCAATAGATTTTTTCAAATCTCGTGATATAAATCATAAAGTGCTAGTTTCATTTTTGTAAAATTTATTTTATTTAAATATGTCACAGAAAAACTTTGGAATTCTTGCCTCCCAAATTTCAAACTCACGAAGGGGAAAATGAAAAAGTTCAAACACTTGGAAAATATATAGCAAATATTGTAATTGGATGTATTGAAAAATACCATATTTAACTCGATAAAATTACCCCTATGTAAAAGGGGGAGAAAAGTTAAAATGTTTCACGTGTTTATTGAAAAAATTACAGAATTTCTTTTTTAAAAATGGATTTAGTATCCAGATATAATGAATGACCAATAAAAATAAAAATTTTATTTAGTGGTAAACATTGGGTTTCCCCTAAAAACGCTAAATAAAAAATTACAAGAGAAAGAAAGCACAATTTTGAGACACTGGAAAAAGTTATTCCATTAACTCATTTTGCTCAGATTTTGAAAGAGAAAGTTTGATTTACTTTGCATGCTTGTTGAAATATCGTTGAGAAAATAGTACTCATGTTGACATTTGCTACTTTAAAATAACAGTTTTAAATAAGAGAGAGTTTTTCTTTGCGTATTTGAAGCGTTCAAAAACAACAAAGCGACACTAGGAATTTTTAAATTAATTCTAAGTAACAGAATTTAATTTTTTCTCTTTTTTATATTGGCAAGTTTTTAACCTTATTGCTAAATTAAAAAGAAAATGAGTTTTGGAGCCCTAAATTTGAGCGTTTTAACCACAAAACTTATTTGTCAGTGGTTTTAACTCTGATAATGAAACATTTGTGAAAAACGAATGTGAACTTAGTTTATATCACAAGTGGTCGGTCTACTTTGAAAGACCTGGAGAAGAAATATATGTTGATTTTTAACTCTTAAAATAATATTCCTGTCACTTATAGCCAGTTAAAATAACTAGTATATGCTGTTCTTTCCTTATTTGGACCAACTTATTTATAAGAGCACACATTTTCTAGTCACGAGTCCTAATAAGAGTAAATTCAGAAGTCCTCTTATTGAGTAGAGCTTTGGAATTATGCCTATAATTATAAATGACAGAATATAAACCTGAATTTCACAAATTTTCCAAAGAGATGCAAGATCATTTTACACCATAATGTTTCTTCATTATTATGATATTTAAATTTTGGATACTATAAAATTTTATTTTATCAATGAATTTCACTGTTTATAAGTGCGATATTCTTATTTATTCAATATACTTACGTAGTTTATGACAATGTACTTTTAGTTATAAAAATATCTGAATTTTATAATGTAAGTTAAAAAAATGTTCCTTTCAAGAGATTTCACCGTTAAGCTGTTGATAATTGGCTCTGTCGATAAATGAGTTTGCCGATTACTGTTTTAGGAAAGAAAAATTGCGAATTACGGAATAAATGCTTTAAAAATATTTTAGTGTTTTTGATATTTGGATGATTTAGAATATTCTTGATATATTTTGGATATAAGTGAATATTTACATGCGTTTAAAAGATGATCTATCAGGATTTTTTAATTAACGAATAAAAATTATATTATCTCCCAAATTTAAAAATCATACATCGAAATTTCCTGTTTATATGGAATTTTTTTATAAATTTTCTCTTGGAAAAATACATGTTCTTAATTAAAATTCTATTTAATAACATCTATTTAAGAAAAGGAATGTCTTTTAAGTAGAACTCTACAAGTTATAACAATGCAACAATATAAATTTTTTTTAAAAAAAATTAAAAACTATGTAATTAAACTCAACATTTTTCAAAATAATAATAAAATTTTTAAGATTAATATTCTGGCACAAACTTTATGAATTTTCTGAATAAAAGTAAAATATATTCCTGTAGCATATTTAATAGTAGAATAATGAAACATTCTTACAAATGTTTAGAGAAATAGTTTCAGTCTTTACACATAAAATTCTAATGTTTGGCATTAAATTTTACTTAATGTACGATTGTTTCTTTTAAATTTTTATTGCTTTTTTATAAGATGAAAGTTGACATTATTTTATTTTTAAAAAGATGATTTAGCTGTAAGCTGTAGGATGCCTGTAAAGTATACGGTATAAAATTTCTGTAGCATAAAATTTTGTAACGAATTCTAAAAGATTTGACTTTACTTATCTATCCATTTACTTGGTATTTTAAGTGTTCCATAATATTGCAAATAATTAACTTTTGATTGGCTGGATAAACATAATGAATATGGCTTTATCTCTTAGACTTTGCATTTCTTACATGAAATCTGGATAAACCATTGCATTAGCTTATATTAGGTTGGGCAAAAAGAAATCCATTATTTTTACGTGAACTTTCTGTAACTTCTTTTGGATTCACTTTGTAAAAAGGTTTAAAACAGCTTTCATGTAGATTTTTAAGTCTTGCGCGTTACGACTGCTGACATGCGGTTAACTTCGATCATTTTTGATATTTTATAGACATTTTCGACGATGGTGTATCCACATGCGAGGTGCATCTCTAACATCAAAAATACCCGAATGGAATCGACGAAACAAAAATCGTACGTAACTGGTTGTTACAGTCTTATATAGGGCGATAAACACCTTTCACAATTTTAGCCACCAGGCTATTTTTTTCGCCGTTACAAGAGAAAAACGAAAATGTATCGAATTTTCTGTTTGTTGTCTTCCATTTTTAAAACCTTGTACTCGTAACTGAATTAATCAAACAAAAAAACCGCAAGAGGATATTTTAGTGTCAAATGTCACCTTTCCAACGAGCATGAATCTGAAATTGTTTGATAGATACCTCACGAGATATCGATCACTACAGACGTCTACTGAAAAAATAATGGATTACTTTTTCCCCAAACTAATATTTTTAAACTATCTTTTTATAATAAATTTTTAATAATTCTTTATGTGCGAAATGTTTTGTTTTAGGCAACAGTTTTATATTTAAAAAAATTTGGCCTTAGATTTAATTTTCTAAATTAAAATCTATATTTAAATAAATATTTTCGGGACTTAATTGCATAATATAATTAAAAACAAAACATTCGATATGCATGATAGCACTAAGTGAATTATAGAAAAGGAGCGTTTTTTTTAATTTCTACTTCAATCAGTCATAACAAATTTCCAAAAAGAGTGTTAGTCTTTCAACATAAAAATTAAATCAATGTCAATTGTCTGGATATTTCATTAAAATGCTTCAATCATTGTTCAGAAAATATAAAACAAATAGCTCATTTTAATTTAATTTGTAATTTAACATAGTCGTTAATATTAATTTATCATGAATTATTTTAATTCAGAGAAAATCTTCATCAT
>JAPDSC010131045.1:624568-636573 GCA_026290005.1 Latrodectus geometricus | reverse complement strand
TCAAACTTTACGTGAAATAAACTGAAATTTTAAATTATATGAAATATTTTACAGCAAGATATGATTTTGAAATACACTTATTTAATTTCTAAGATGCATTGGTTATAGAAATAAAATATTTTATAATTTCACAAAATAAGCAACAGAAAGAAGAAGCTAAGTATGTGCAATTAAGGGAATATATTTTATATTAAAAATCAATATAATTTTAGCTATTTAATCAATGATATAACATTTATATCCTAAATTAGATCAAGACTAAAGGAAATCTAAAATAATGATAAAAAGCTAAGTTTTAAAAAAATGCATACAAATTGCTGAAACAAAATGATAAAAAAATTAGAAAAAAATTATATTTTGACAGAAAAGTAAAGTATTAAATTTTTTTTTGTTGGAAAATAACTTTTATTATAATTCCTAAAGCTGCAATACTTTATTGTTATATTGAAAGAACTGAATTAAGTAATATCATGTACTGCATATTTTTTCGAATTAAAGAGTCATATAATTTGAGTGTAATTGCACCATTTTTATTCATTAAATCATGCGATCACATTGACTATTGGATTGTTGAATAAACATTTGAAGAATTATGCATCTGCAATCAGAATGCAACGGATTATTTAATTAGTTTTTCATGAGCACGACTTCACTCTAGGTTCAACGACTTGACTTTTTCCAACTGAAAGTCGGAAAACAATTGCAATGTAATTAAATACTAATACCTACTCCGTTTAGTAACGATTTTCGCAAAGGTTGCGCCCTCTTCCTTTAATGCACTCAAATTAGAGAGTTAAAAATATTTCCATAAACCTATGTGCAGTTTCTAATGAGTTGGTCCTTACAACCATATCTGTAAGATGTTTCTCTAAGTAGAACAAATACTTTCTCCATTAACTTTTGACTATGCATTTTTTTGATATTAACGCCAAAGGCAGCAGATGGAGATTCCTTTTTTTGGTTCGATATCTTCGCATTAAATTCGAAACTGGATCGGGTTCAATGATACACTCGAGAGATGCTGTTTCTCAAAGCGGAATGGTAGTCGACTCTATCTATTGCTACTTTTTTTTGTATCAGCTTATGCCTCCAGTGAAATGACTTTTTATCACGAAATATGTAGTATCATTAATAACTTTTTTTCGGCTACAAAATTAGAATCGTGTTAAAGTGTTAGGAATACGTAATGATTGAAAGGAACGATGTCTATCGTGATAAAATGAAAAATGAAAGGAATCGGAGATGAAATGATTAGTCAAAACGAAACGAAAAATTATGATACATTGGTAAAGGAACAGAATATTACTCAATAAATTTAGCTAAATGCGTTTCTTATCTCAACTAAAGTAAATTAATTATTCGAATTAATCAATTAAACTGCACAAATTAATCATTATCTTAAGTAATATTACAAGTACTGAGACCTCGAATATTTAAACAGGAAAGTTGTTTTTATACTTAAATTAAATGCAAATAATTCACTACAACGTTAACGTCATAAGCAGCAATTGACACAATTCAGATTTTTGTTTCACTAAATATATCATTAAGATATCATTAAGCTGAGATGTTTATTATATGCTTACATATTAAACCATTTTATTTTTAAGATTTAATGTGACATAGAATAAGTAAGCCATTTCATTGCTTCGTTTTGAAATATATTTCAATTTTCGCGACTTGATTAGAAGAGATAAATAATTGTTATGCAATATATTCCTAACTTTTGGGAAGTTCTTAAATTTTATAAGATATTAAAAACACGCAATTTACCTTAAATTATAAATAAATTTTGTGTCCTTTTATAATCAAATTTTGTGTCCTTTTATAATCAAATTTTGTGTATGAAGATTCCATTTAATTTGAATAAATGTACTTCTAGCATACACACCAGTTGAAATCATGAAAAGTTTAACAGAAAACCACCATCAATTATCGATTAGCTCAACTGTCTGAAAACGTATTGACTATTTTGAAGAAAATCTTTGAACTTCAGAAATACATACTCGTTTTTTAAAAGATTTAAATTGTTGAAATGAACATCAATAAAAACAGTAAACAAATAAAACCCATTATACAGTTAAAAGAAATGCTTGTAAGTTTTCTAGCTATTTAAATCAATCCCACTCACAAAATTTTCTTACTATACATATTAATATATTATATTCTTTTTTATGTATAATAGTTAATTCACCTTTTGGATTAGCAATGTTTAACAGTTTTTTGCGAGCCACTGTGAGTTAATTATTATGAGCAAATGACTGTTTAGTATATTTAAAATTATAAGCGTTTTGAATTCTTTGTCTTTATTGTGGAAATACATAAGGATAAAGCAATTATTGGATAATTAATTACCTATCACACACTGGAAGACGCATTCTTGCATATGAATAACTGCTTATAAATTTTTTCGAACATGAAATCGTTTCTTGTTTAAAAATTGTATATAATTCTCTGACTAAATTAGTCATAAGGTATGCTTCCTATAATTGTTTTTTGAAGCCCTTTTTCACATATGAATAATGCCTCTTATAAAAACATTTCAAATGAATTAAGCAATAATGTCTTATCATTTTATGAAATAAAAAAAATAATTTTATATGAACACTGCGAAAGATATATTTTATACAATGAAGAGACCATCTTAATTATATATAGAAAAAATTACTTGCATTTTAACAGATATAACGCAAAAGAATAATAAAATGCTAATTGAGAAGTTTCGTTTGAAAGTGTGAGCTGATTTTCTCATTATTACACTCAAATTGAAGAATATATAAAGAAATAAAAAACGAAAAGTTGATTTGAGTATATTTTCAAATGCTCAAAGCAAAGTAAAAAATGGTATATAATCAAATTACATATCAAACATTGGAACTTACTATGTTATTACTCAGTGTTCTCCACTGGTTTCAATTCACAAATGAAGTCTTGACATAGATAAATCCTAAAAAATCGATATAGGAAACAATAAATACGCAAGTGATTTATTGTTTCAGATATTTTAAAAAGTTCCTTCACATAGAACAAGAGTGGACACTAAAGGGACCGCAATCGACCAATGAACTACAGAGATATCTTGGGGTGATTGCCGATGCTAATTTACAAGATTGGCATACCTGAATATATGCTTGTTTAACCCCCGATAGTCATTAAAGATGATTGGGAGGAAAATGAAATTTCAAAAATAGATTGTGTGATACAGAAAAGTCTACCTACCCCTGACATAGAGCTATATCATGACATAACTCCAGATTATAATTAGTGGGAATCAAATCTGAACACGCAGTTGCCACTCACTAATAGACCAAAATATCCGATGATCTGTTAATCAAATTCAGTGACCGGTAAATAGATCCTTCTTATTTACTATTTCATCTTGTAAAACCATATCATCTTGAGGTTGCACTCACCATATAACTCGGACAAGCAGCTGTTCATACTATACATATACATCTCGAAGCAAGTTAGATAACGATTGATTAATGTAATAACAACGATGGATATTCCAATTTACTGTTGAGTGTGAATATGTAACAGTCAAATTATTACCTGTGGTATCCCGGTATCTTGTTCTAACATCAATACTGGTTGTTATGGATGTATACCAATCATATACAATTATTACTTGACATTTTGATGGAGGAGTTTACATAGCTCTTTTGTTTTTTTATAGTTCAGAGTGGATTTGAGGACATATCTTAGAAATTAGTCCAACATCAATTAAACTTTCAATATTGTTGTTGTAATATTGTAAATACTTAATACAAATTATTATATGACAGTACGCAGCTCTTTGAGATTGTTTTTTTGTGTTGAAACTTTGATATACCGACTTTGTGTTTTCCATATATATGTTTGTAGTAAGTTTCATATTCCACTGATTCTTATAAATCACTGCCATCTCTGCATACTCCAGGAATGTGTAGGACGCGATCACGAGTTTTGTGTTGTGTCCATAATTTCATCAATGAATTTCTTACAATTTGTTCAGAATCTGTTTTGTACTAAAAATAATTTAAAAGCTACGAATATTTTTATTTACTTTATCCCGATTAGCATGTATGTTATATAGCTTTGGTGGTCTTTCGTTTGTGTGTGCATACTTTTACTATTTATATAGTTCTTAAATACTTTTAATTACATAGAACTTCAAGAGTGTGAGTTCCGTATTATTAAGAAATTCATTTTAAATAATTCAAAATAGCAACATATTAATTCATTCATAGTTAATTATAGTCCAGTTTTCTTTCCATTATTTCATACTTTCCAATTAATATTGAAAAAAGTAATTCAGGCTTTAAGGATGAAAAAACTTTGCCAAGTTTTGTAGCACAAAACTCAAACTTTTGTATTAGATTTGTTCAAATACAAATAAACATTTTTTAGTTATATTAATGAAATTCAGCATAAAAGTTTAATATTACAAGTTTTATAAAAGTGATACATTTTACTTTAAAATTTTTATAATATGAAGGTTTTCTTAATTTGAAATGGATTTCTTTGTTGGAAAGAGCATTGATTCTATGGAACTGTTTTTTTATTGCAATTTGTTTTTTTGTCATAAAATATGTCAAATTTAGAACAAATAATTCGAGTTTTCTCAATAATATGAAAAAATTTCAGTATAAGAGCTAACGCTTGGAGCTTTATTGGAGCAAAATTATTTGAAATTTTGCTTATTATGAATTTGATTATTATTATTTCAAAGTTATATGGGGAAAAACTATATAAATATATTATAGAATTCTTTTTAGAACTTCTTGAAAAAAAATTCTACTGCGGTTTTTTTTTTTTTTTGTTTGCTGGTTTGAAAATTGTAGTAATAACATTCCTAACACAGAAGCAATTAAGAGTTTTTTCTTTACTATGATATAATTTTGAATATTATTAAGTTTATCCAGCACCAGAACAAGTGCAGGATGTAAATAATTTCTTATACATTCTGTGACTCTGCATGTGGGAAAATAGAATAAGAATAAGCAGATCACTTTATAAAAAGTATATATAGTTATAAATTATATTTAAACAGATAAAATATTAATATCAACTATTTTTACCATTTAAACAATAAAAAAATAATGCAAAGAAGTGATGAGCTTTTTCTTCATTTTTATAGTTGTTGAATTATTGTAAATTTGAATCTATGATAAAACATCTTTCTAATAAAATTGAATATCCAAATTTTGAAACAAATTTCCATATCAAAAATTAAGCTTATCAATGATTATACCTTACAATCATTAATAATTTTGTTAGTTAGCACTTAGTAGACATAAAACACTATGTAAATGGCGCTGTAATATATTTTATTTATGATATTGTGGAATCAGAACTGATAATTATTACATTAAGTATCAGTATAAAATAGATTTATATGAAATAATATGGGAAAAGGACTTATAAATGTAATAATAAAATGTTTCTTTGAAAATATTTTGTTACATCAACATTTGAAGAAAACAAAAATCCAACAAATAAGGTGTAATGAGTGTTGAAACAACAAGTTTCAACATGTTCGCTATCACTTTGATTCTCAAAAAGTACGTCCAGTAAATTAATGATTTTAAATCCAACACACATTATATCATTTTCCTTGAGAAGAGACATGAAAAATTCTGTATCTAATGTTATAATATTTAAAGTTATTATTTACATTATTTTGTGAAATGATTCTGTTAAAGATTCACAACTAAAAGTTAAAGAGAAATAAATTTAGCAATAGAGCGGGCCAAGATGTTGGAAATTATTGAAAAATTCCTTTGTTTTCGGAGACACTCTACTATAATAAGTAAAATGATCTTAGAAGATACATTGTTCTGCATAAAAGTTGTTGTATTAAGCAGTTTCATAGTTGAAGGAACAAAACACTAAAGTGTCGAATTATAAAAGTGTTCAAAGTGCTGAAATACAAAAAATCATGAATACCATTTTTAGAGTCATTTTAATAATATTACTAAAAACTTGATTTGAGCTTCCAAAGCTAGAATAATGAACCAGGAATTTTAGACTACAACCTGTAATATCGTGAGTAAAAGCCAGTAACGTGCATGTGTACACCAACAGGCAATCATGCGTGTTTACAAACCATCCAGATACAGTAAAAAAAAGTTCATGCAGAAATGCAATAGGCATTAGAACAAATATATTTTGTATGATCTTAATCAGATTTTAGATCTTAGTCTTAGATCCTAATCTAAGTATTTCGTGAGTATGGGATTTAATTTTAAAAAGACAAGGATGAGCAGTAAGATCTTAATGTATACCGCAAAATCTCTGCAATGCCAAATATAACATAATCCAACTCCCTGATATGAAACTGCCTGTTCCACTGTCCAATAGAGATTTTATCTGCTCTTTACATGCCAGCTTATCTGCAACCTCATGCTGGTTCGAGGATAAATGCTCATTTCTCTTTGAAACGTAGAATCATTCGTCCCAGATTCGCAAGATTTCTTTGCAAAAATTTTACCTGCCAAAATATTTTGACTTTGAACGAGTTTTTTAGTTAATTTAAATGAATTTTTGAATTAAAAAGTTTAGCATTTAAAATCGGGCTTAATGAAACGAATTATAATATTGTTAAGAAAAACATAATAATGCTAAGAAAAGTAAAAAATAATATTAAATAAAAAAATAATAAAAATGTAATGTTGCTAAGAAAAGTAAACAAAAAAGAGATTATTACAAATTATAATCTTCTTTTACTTTTTCTTCAAATATGAAAACTTTTGCTAAAATTTATATTATACAAATTACGTCCCTACAGAAGTACCATTTTTTACCTATTGATATAAAACTTTTTATTTCATAAATTAGAATTGGATACTTAGAATTTAGATGATGTTTGTTTGAACTGTTGTTTTTCGTGTCAGACAATTCTAAACTTTTCTTGTTAGACACAATCATATGAATGTGCAATTAAAACTATGCAATATGAATGTGTAATGAAAAGTATGTAATATTGTTGCATATTCCCTACGATTACTTCTTACATAGAAATCAAAAATGGCTTATTGAAAAATAATATAAATGGTTATTTTTAAAAGACTATCTCGATAGAAAAAGAAAAAAATTTGAATTAATATACACATTTTTATTTAATTTTGAAATTATATGTTAATGATACATAATTTTAGTAACAATATAAAATGTTAATATATTTTTACCCATTAAATAAAATTTAAATTACATAAATTCAAATACAAAACATTTTTTCTACTTCTTAATAGTTTTCATAAAACTTTTTTATACCTGCCAAATTAATAATTACATATCAACAATTATATGAACAATTATTGTTATATCAATAATTATAACTTTAAATATGATGAGTATTAAGTTTTAAGCTCTCCTTTTTCCTGGTAAATTCAAAAATATTTAGAATTAATTTTTTTGTTACAGAAATAAACTTACTTAACATACTATCAATAAGACAATAAGAAATGTTTTTCTGTATATATATAATAAAATTCTATTGAAACATTTCTATAAAAGACCGAAGATAGCAACAATCATAAGAGGAAAAGGTTTTTCTTAAGTTCCTCTGAACCTCTAAAGTTGCCTCTAGAAGTTTTCAGCTTCTGATTATATCACACCAAATGCTAAAGAATCACAATACTAATTGTTGGTTTAGTTTAAGTATCCAAATTCATTCACCTCACCGAACCCAATTCCAGCATTACAGAAGTTAATGGAATTCAGTTAAATAATTTTCAATATCTCCCTTCTCCCGCTCCTCCTCTTTTGAAGTAGGCGGTCTTTTGATCTGGGGCAGGAAAATAATTTTCTTGCAGATTTCTACCGAATGAAAATCGTCCTCTGCGTAACCTCAGATGACCATTCACTCGTTCCGAAGATAATGTGTGACAGCTGGGATTAAAAAAATCAAACTGCAAGAGGAAAAATGAACAGTGAGAAGTTAGAATAAAGGTTAGTAGGGAAAAGTATTCTTATTGGCTTATGGTTTGCCTACTGTGTACCCGCGATATTTAAGAAGAGGACCTTGACCGTAACTGCTTACTTGGAGGTCAGGGACATAGCTCTTCGGTTAAAGAAAGTTTCCCAGACGCAGTTCTTTATTATCATAACTTTTATTATATTATTGTAAAGATAGTTTCGTAAAATCTGCGTCAGGTTCTAGAGCCAATGTGATAAAATGCAAGTAAGTGCAAGCATAATACAAGTATTTGCTTTTTGCATGTTTAAGCAACTATTATTAATATTTTGATTTATTTTATAACTGATATAATAAAATATTACGACGAATGGCATTATATTTTTAAGGAAAAAAATATTAGAGCTTTTCAAACAATTATTTATTAAATCCTATCAACTCATAAAGGATATTTATTTAGATGCATTGGAAAATTATACATTCATGACATTTTAATATTACAAGTTTTTATTTCTTTAATTATTTTTCCTTCTCTTTGATTGCTTTCAGTATTTTCTTTCACTCATCCTTTAAATAAGAATCAGTGGACCTTTATATGCATTATAATTATTTTAAAATTAATGTTATGGTTTTAATTATTTTGCTTACTTTACTTGTTCGACTGATACATAAACGAAAATATAGCTAGAAAAATAAATATATACATGCCCTAAGAAAATCATCAAAACATCTTTTAAGTATGCGAAAATCTTTTATCTGCAAATAGATAGTGATTCTTTTACAGCATTCTATTAACTATATTTTAGATTTAAATATTCATTTATTACACTTTTTCTAGAAAAATGGAAACATTCAGTATATTAGTTACAATATTTGTATAATACGTTATCGTTTGAGTATCTTATCAGGTTCGTCCTCTCCTCTTGTAACGCACAAAGGCCATCACCAGAACTCAGGCTTAAAACGGGTAGTGACATACTACGAATATCCAAGAGTAAAATACAAATTCATGAACTGAAGAATAGATAATCAGAATACTAAATATTATTTTTTTTTATCAACAGGAGCAAATAGACTATCAATGTTTTTAAAATAAGCAATTTACCCATCTTATCAAATTCTTTAATATTATCATCTTAATATTTTACTGATTTGAAACTTGTCTGGAATTAAAAAAAATGTTGCATCTCCTTTTAAATTTTAAATTTTCCATCAGAAAAAGTATTTAAATTTATATAGAGTGATGATTATAAGAAGAAATATGCCCAAAGTTCTTTAAAAACGTGTTTAATTGGATAAAAAATAATAGGAGTTATATCTGATAATAGGATTTTTAAAATAGTTATTACTTGTAAACGGTTAAAACTGAATAATAATATCTTTAAGGTTAAAAATATATAATATTGCGGAAATCTTTCATAAAGAATAACTGTTTGTCCACAATATTTTCAAAATATATTCTCAGTTTACATTTAAATAATGAATTATGAAATATTTTTAAGAATGTGATCTGCAAGAAGAAGTTATCAGCTGCATGCTAATAACATATTTATGAACGTAAAAAGCATTCAGAAATTAATTAAAATTATATAATAATAGGATTCGTCCAAAATGCATGAACCTCTTCATTGATGAAAAATTATTAAATTGGTTTTAGGTGTAATCTAACACAGAAATTTTTATTTAATAAGCTGAATTTGGGAATTTAGGAAATCTGAAGTAGTTTTACTGAATAAAATAAAATTAAATGCATTCAAAATACAACACTAAGCAATGAATTATTATTTGACAACAGAATTGTTGTATTGATTATAATTGAATTTTATTAAAAAATAGCAGATTTACAAAATGTATTCATATAAATATCTGTGAAAAAGAATACTTAAACTATATTTATAAAAATTATGGAGGATTATTATAAATCTAATTTTGTCACTCTCCGAATTTTTTCTTAATTATCATGGTTTTAATTATTAACATAAGATTTGATGACATCATAAGCAAAAAAACTGAAAATTCTTCAGGGATAATTATAGTTCAGTTAATAATTCATTTTTATTGCAATTCCTTTTATCTAGGTTGTATAGAATTTGATTGAATTTATGCAGATTAACATTCCTGTGTATTTTTTAAACGGTCCTGTAAAATTTAGTACTAAAGTAATAGAAAGTGTCTTCGAAATAACTTCTTAATTCGTTAAATTTTCTTTCTATTAAATTTTCATTTATAAAATTTCTTAATTCGTTAAAATTTCTAAAAGGATTGATCGATACATTATCTAATTATCCCTAAACTATAAACATTAACTTTTATCATGATTCACTACTGTATAAAATAGTAGGAAACATAAGAAAGAATATTTTGATTATTTTATTTATACTTAAATTATTTACTTTATAAAACTACTAATATATTTTCTATATTATTACATTCCCTTTTAATGCAAAGTCTTTTTCTCAATTTAGTACCTTAAATTTATTCGAAAAATAATTGCTTATGGAATGTAATTTTCGTGATGGATATTCCTGCAATTTCACCATCGAGAAGAAAAGACCAATTTTATCCTGTCATCGAATTAGATTTGTTGAAAATTGCTTCATGTTTATCAAACTGATGTCAGTGAAAGCTTCGTTTATAAGAGGAATAAGTTTTTGATGAGTCACTTTTTATTTATTACTCTTATTTTTTTCCTTTCTGAAATCATCAAAAGCTGTTTTCCTCTATTTACCGTGTGCTTATCGTATTAAATTCTCGGCACTCCTTAAATAAATGATCAACAATCATTATATCCCAACCTTACAAATGTTTCGTGAAACGATGTAATTATATTTTATCCGAAACAATTACATGTTGTTATTCATAAGACTATAATTCATAAGATACCTATAATTTTATTTATTTACATTAAACAATACTTTCCCAAACATATCTTTAAAACTGTTTTAAATTTATTTAATTACTTTTTTCATATTTCCAAATAAATAAAAGCTACTTGTAATTTGAGGAAACGTAGCCCTTAATTTGAATTATTTCAGCTTCATTTAAAAGATCACTAGAAATATAAAGGGCCATTAAATTGTCTTAACAATAATGTATTTAATTGCATTATAATAAGATATAATCTGGTGGCTGAGAAAAATGATTCTAGTTGATTCTTAACAGATTAATTTTTTACATAAATCCTTGAAAATGAGCATTTTTTAAGGCAGACAATGTGATTAACTTGAATCGTAATATTTTGCTAGTGCTGATTACTATGTTAATTAAGCCTACTGTAAATGTTCATATTATTCAGATATTTTAATATTAATGCATTGCAACTCTAAATTTTCAGTTTATTCATCGTATTTTTGTATGTCAAGTATCATATTTAATGACTTTGCATCTGCATATTATTTGTTCTTTGTTTTAAAGTTCACATTAATATTAGCAGTTTTATCATCAGTTACCATGGAAATAAAATTCCATATAGATTTTAAGGACTTAAATCAATATAACTGAGCTATATTGCACTTTTCTGTTTATTGGTTAAAAAACACACCTCATCATACATTAAATTAGAAGTTAAATGTATATTAAATGAATGATTAAATAAGTAAGATAAATTAAACAATTAAATGTATATATGTTATAGTAATTGCTTTACAGTGACAAACTACCTCTTAAAGTAATATTTTTAGAATTAAGCTAGATTCGCGTTACAAATATTTAATTTTCTAATCATATTCACAAAACGTTTGAGAATTTTCTGACATAAAAACCAATTTTTATTAAAATGATATAATTTTATTATACAAATTTAAATTTAAGATCTTTCATTTAATTAAAATGAATATAGTTTTAATATGGTTACGAATTCATACGTAAGAATACAAGTATGAAAATTAAAAATGATTCAATTTCAAAATATTGCTAAATATTTTATTTTCAGTTGTAAACTACTATTTTTGACTTTTCAACTGTTTACATATTTTTAGATGAAAACTTTTAAGTTTGTTTATTTATGCTTATATCTCTTATCCAAATAAAATTACTTGCTTCAATATTGTTTGAAAGTTAATAAAATTAAAAAAGAAATATTTCACATTAATATAAGAATTTAAAAAAA
>JAPDSC010131045.1:570982-619568 GCA_026290005.1 Latrodectus geometricus | reverse complement strand
AGGTGTCCATAAATTAGACTAAGTCTTACACATTGATCTAATTAATAAAAAAATTAGTTTAACCAAAATATGTATAATATTGCCAAAGAAAGTGCATTTGAACCAGAATTTTCTTGTAAAACATGCAGTATATTTATTATTCTAAAAATTGATAGTACAGTTATAAATATTTCAACTTTAACGAAAAATCTATTAAATTAATAACTACATCAGTTCAAAACTCTTACATAAATAATGCAAATATGTATCTTATTTTTTCAAATTTTATTCGTTAAAAACATTGAGAAAAATCATACTAAATATTAAAAGATATATTCACTTATAAAGTAAAATCAATTGTACAGGAAGAATCATTATAATAAATTATATAAGGTTACAAAAAAATAAGTGACAAAACAAAATATTAAGCAATTTAACGCAGGTATTCATTGTGCATAAAATGATTTAGTGTAAAATTTGTAAGCCATTATTAGTTACATAACTCAATGCCTATTTTCTACTCATTAGCACAGTTATAACAAACAATCATTGAAAATTACATACATTTTTATGCAAGAAAATACATGAATAAGTAATTTTTTCGAAAGAAACATGAAATCAATATTTTTGTATTTCATTGTGATAACGATCAACATTTTCAAAAATTTAATTGAAAAATTCAAAAATATTTTAGATATATTTTGGCAAAAATATGCATTATTTTCTATAATTTATGTTATTTATTTGTCTTGTTTTTTAGTTTATGTATAAAAGGTATTTTAATTGTTGTCTTACAAAGCAGTATAAAATAAATTTTAAATTATGAATGTCCACTATATAGCAAATAGCTCACTTTGGACCCTTTCACTCGAAAAGAAATATCGAATAAGTAAATGTGGAACATTTTTTTTGGGTGTGTATACTGAAAACGTGTATACTGAAAATAAAAAAATAAGACTAAAGAAGTCTTAGATTCGTGATATTTTGAATGTAGTGGTTTTTTTAGAGATTATATTTCACGATTAGAAAATTTTTATGAAATTATCTTGTATTTATTTTAACGGTAATTATGACAAATGTTCTTGCATAATCGAGTTAAATATACCTTACCTTACATTTTTGTGGAATATATGTTTCAAAATCATAATGATGTTTCAAACAAAATAATGTTTCAATATCATTAAAAAAATTAAAAGATAAAACCTACAACTACTGTGAAATGTAAAAAATCTTATTTTTTTTATACATCTTTCTAAAAAATGGATTCTTTTATTCTGATAGTGAAACAATCCAAAGTAGTTTTCTCTCATTATATTTTATTGGGATATTTGATTAAAAATTATCAAAACAAAAGTAAATACAAGTAAACTTCAATCATTGAATTAATTTTAAAGAATTGCAATAAAATCTTTTCTTAATCTAAAACTTTTCAATTAGTGTTTTTTTTATCACTTTTTTGTTCTATTTTATAAAGTTTTAATTACTCTTTTATTCTATTCCATATCCTTGGAATTGTTTCACTATTACAAAAATTTTAATTAATTTTTTAGACACGAGCTTTATATTTAATAAAAATATGTATGCATAAAAAAATATTTTTATCTTTAGCATGAATGGAATTTTAAAATTTTCCTTGAAATTAACTAGCATTACAAAAATATTTTTTTTCATTTTTAAAAATTCAAAATTGTGTATAAAACGAGTATAATACGACTTCCACATTTTTATTTAAAAATTTATGCGTCTTCAAAAAAAAAATTGAGCAATTTTTTTTAAGAATAGTATTTTAAGGAATCCTTATTTTACTTTGGAAAGCTTCACCATACCCAACTGAATTACGTTCTTTCAACTGTACTTCATATATTTGATTACTGTAAAGATTTGAAATGGTGTAATTGGATCCAAAGCAGGCCGGTATTTCGATGTTAACTGTGCATCCACTGTGCTTCCATTGGTACGAAGGCCTGCTGTTGGTATATTCTGCCTTTAGATACTTAGTCTGAGATGGAATAAAACGAGATCGTTCCTGAAACATTTTATTAAAAGTTTAATCGGAAAAATTTTATTACAAACAATAACTAATCAAGAGTTATTTAATAATAAAACAAGACGAATTTAAATAATAAATAACACAAATTTTGGCTCTTACTAGTGAAATGGAGTTTTAAATTATTTATTAAATTATAAACTTAATTAATAATTTAAGGAAGATTAAAATACTCAGCGAATACACAGACATTTAGAGTTAAATTTACATAGAAACAAATGTATAAAAAAATATTATTAAAACCCTAATTTAATAAGAATTCTTAGTTCCTACATCAATTAGCAATTAAAATTACACAGAGTGGATTTAACACTTTAGATGTCCTAAATCAATTAAAGTTTGAACCCCTATTAGCTTTACATAGTGTAACAAGACATAATGTCAATGAATGTTTTTTTTCAGAATGATATTTGCATTTTTATTGAATGAAATGTCATAAGTTTCATTTTGAAAGAATGAATAGTTTCAATTAGTATATAGAAGAATAGTTCGTTAAATATACACTTAAAATATATACATAGTAAAAAGTATACTATATGTTCTTGTTGTAATTATTGGAAAACAAGAACCTACGTGTAGGGTACAAGTAAATGAAATAATTTTCATTTTCACGCATTCACGCATTTTCATGTTAAAAATAATTAAATTTTTCTAATATTACATTCTTTCTTTTTTCATAATATTTTTGAAGTAAACATATCATGAATAATTATTGACGTCTTTATTTAAATTTGAAAATTTATTTGTTAAAAAAACACTTGAATGTTGTAATGAAATTTATTATTACAATTGTAAATTTTTAAGTTTTAATATTTAAAAATAAATTCCTAATAGTCATACAAATAAATTCCTAATAGTCAATAAATTCCTAATAGACAATCTATAATTGTATAATTGTTACTATCGTGAATCTATTACAAATTATGTAATATTGCTGTAAACAATATTATGTAACAACAGTAAGGAGCAAGTTGGCGATAAAAAGAAAAACATAAAAAAACATCCAGAAACAAATTTTATACTACAAACAAACAAAAAAATTAAATAAAAAACTTAATTTTTGCTTTTTAAGTCTGATTTTGAGACTACTTGAAGGAAATGAACGCTAAATTAGTATTATAGGTAGCTATTAAACTTTAATGTGTCATTTTTCATAAAAATAAAATACAAGCTAACCTCTATTAAATATTACTCAATTAGTTATAACCCTAACATCCCCCAAATTACTAAATAGTAATATGTGTGTAAAATGTAAGTTTCACACACATATTACTATCCCTTTTCAACTTCTAATTCTTTAAAAAAAAACATAAAATTACTTCTCTTTAAATTGAAATCATTATTTTTAAAAGGAAGAAAATATATATAAACATTCCAAAAAGTAATAAAAAAGATAAAATATATTCGAGGCTTTTTACGATTGGCTAATTTTTATGATTGTGGATAAACTAAATATTTTGCTTTAATGACACTAAGAAAAAAAGAAAAGTTTACTGTATTGCATAATTACATTATATATCTCCTTATACATAACTAATTGATTCCTTTTAGTTAGTTTCATAATATGAAAACATACAATACATGCAATTAAAATTTAAATAAAAATAAACTTTTCAAGTTTTTTTTTGTATTAAAATCGGTATTTCAAAAAAAATAACTCAAATTTTGGAATACTTATTTTTATGTAAAGTATGGTGAATTTTATCTTTATTTCATGAAATTTGAGAAGCAAAATGTATTTTGCTCTGGAAAAATAATTTTTAACGTAACAAAATATTTAAAATGAAAATGATTATAATATTACATAAATTAGTATTTGAATCACAGATAATTTAGAGCAAAAATGCAATTAAATTAAAAGAAAAAACGTAATAAAACAATTATTTCAACTTATTGGGAAAAAAAAATATTATTTTTCTCCGCTTTAAATCGAATTCAATTTTATCCTTATTTAGATGAATGATATATTTTAATGTTTGTTTGTATTATATGTAATTATATGTAATATGTGTAATTATAAAAGCGTTATTGTCTTAATTAATGAATCGATTGAACATAAAAATAGTTATTAAGAGACCGTATTACTTACTCTATAAACTATAAACTCAATTTTTTATTTAATCTATAAACTCAATTTTTGATGGTAAAAGTTGAGTTTAATGTATTAGAAAAGCTGTTTTTATGGACTATGTATTCTTATTATTTTTTATGCCCTTGATTACAGAAATTGTCATTAAATTTTAATTTATTTTATAACTATCTCATCCCATAGTGATATGGGAATACTTTTCTAAATCTTATAAATTTATTAATAAAAAAAATATCTAAAAGTATCATATCAAGAATATTTTGATTGAAAATAATTTGGCATTACTAAAATAATACTGAAATTCTATAAAGAAAGTTAAGTAATCGATAACTATATTATCTTATAAATTAACTAAATAAAGGCAATAGGAAAATTTCATTGAAGGGTTTTTTTTTTCTTGGAGTATGATATTTCATGAAAATAAATTGCAGTATATCATAGTAACAAATTATCAACATTAAGCATATTCTTAAGAATTTCATAAATTTCTCCTAAAAACTTCATTAATTTAAGTTTTATTAGAAATTGGATGAAAATGTACTTACATTTGTTTTTTCAAGTGAAATGATAGAGTAGGAAAGGAGATATGAGGAACAAGGTTTCTTAAAACCGGATGGATTACTTGTCTGAGAAGCCCATTCAATTTCTAAGGTATTTTCTCTTAAGCCACAAAATATAACTTCAGGAATACCCGGTAAAAGCTCAACAGTGTAAACTTTTGTCCATGGATAAATATTCACTTTCCTTGGTCTGGCTAAGAATTGACATTTGTATGCTCCACCAGGTAATAAATTCTTGATTCTGATTTCATCCCCTTTAAAAAATGAAATTTATAAATAATTAAGTAAAATGTATCAGAATATTCCTTATAATTGCTAAGAAAATTTCATAAATTACATCGTTATTTACCAAATATTCTATAATACGGATGCAGTACAGAGATGCATGTGCGAAATTTTCCTTTCAAAAATTAATTTTTAAAAATCTCAATCATTCTTCTTTTTTTCTCTTTCGCTTTTATTGTCACGATATTTGAAATGCGAATAGACTAAAATCATTATATTTAAATATAACATGAGTTTTGAAAAGCAATTATAGTATTATTAATTTGAATTTTTATTTTTACTAAAGTGCTTAGTTGTCAGGATTACAGGAGTAATTTAAAAATTTTTTAAGTTGATTGAAAGGAACCGAAAATAAACTTCATTTGGATACGGCCCTCCTTATTGGATCTATTATTAGAAGCAAACACTAGTTGTTTCGAAAATCAAAACCTTATTATGGGGAATTTACTAATTTATCAATTATATGTGTATATTATTAGGTGACAATTGAGCTACCGATAAATGGCAGTACCCATGCGCTAATAATCTCTCTTTCTGAATCATATTGCCATGATTTGTGTTGCAATAACTGATCTTACTATCTGAATTATATTACTGTGTTCTGTCTTGCAACAACTAAGTGATATCTTTCTGAATCCTATTATTACGATCTGAATTCCAAAAACTGATCTTAAAGTTTGTCTAATATGAGGATTCTATTGTTCCTTCAGAGAGAGAGAGAGGCAAATTAACATAAACAAAATTAAATTTAAAAAAATATGACAAAATGATATTTAGCAATAAATCAAACCAGTCCAGAGCGCAGCCCAATTGGTCAACAGATTTATAAAAATAATTTGTTTAATAACCACTTTTATCTTATATATTTTGAAATAAATACCTGCACTGAACTTCCTGGAAATCACTGCTTTATCTAATTCTTCGATACATATCACCACAAATTCATCAGCTTTCTCTGTAGTATTGATTTGGAAGAGCACTGAGCTATCTGTCACATTTATGACTTCAACATCTTTAATTTTAACTTCTTCAGTATTTGCTCTCTCATCTAATAACATATACAGCTTTATAAGGAAATATTAACTATCATTTTCTTTGTCTTTTATAAGCATTTTTATGTACAAAAACAATAATAAATAGCTATAAGAGCAAATTCCGAGTGGATAAAAGTAAAAAATAAATCTCTTATAAAAATTATTTTCATGAGAAAATTACAATGATGAAGAGCTATAAGAACAAATATTATGTGCATGAAAGAAGAAGAACATATATGTAAAAAAGTTATTTTTAAGCATAATAACAATGGTAAAAGATATCAATCAAAATCTATTAGCATTAAAGTAAAAAAAAATGATCTCCAATAAAAATTAGTTTCATAAAATTTATTTAAACAAATAGCTAATAAAATTATCACATTGCCAACTTAAATGAATAAAATTTAGTTATTCCTTTCTTTTTAATATATCGATTGATAAGTCAATTTACACTTTTGTAATCCTTATTGCATTACTTTCTACTAATACAATGATTAATAGTAATAGTTAGGGCTTAAAATATAGGATTGATATCTATAATCAAATGTTGGTAAAAGATAAACCAATATAAAAATTTGATTTTAATTAAAGTAATTGAAAATTTAATATACATTGGATAAATACCAAAGGAAATTTTAAAATCTCTGTATTAATAAAAGTTTACTTTAAATAACTTTTTAGCTGTAATTTACTTATTTTAAAATGATGTATCTAAATCAATTATTTTATGTAATGATAAAAAAATCGCCTTAAAAATAATGCAACTATTTCAATTTATTCATCAATGATAGAAGTATGATTCTGATATTTCAATATAAAAATCGCAGATTATTATGACTGCCATGTAAAGAGTATTGAGTTTAAGAAAAAATCCGTGAATATGATGAATTCATGCATAAAAATAAAAAATATTATCAGAAAAATATGTTACTGGCTATGAAAAGACTAATTAAAGAAGATGAAAAAACTTTGTGTATTTAATATGTGTTTTTCTAATTATAAATAGAACTGTAAATGATAACAAATAATTTTTATTAATTTTTAATATTGTTATAAAGCTTCAAAATACTCAAGTCATAAATAATGCTAATAAAATAATAAACAAGTATTAATAATTTTTCTATAAGACTAACATTTGATAAAGATAATGGGTAATATTACAATGATGTATCTTATAACAAACATTCTTAAAGTTAGAGGGTAAAAAAAATGTGAATTTATAATGTGAAATTTACAGAACACCAAATATTCAGGGAGAATTTTAAACACTCTACTTCGCGTATTTAAATAACGCATAATTTCTATTTAAAATTTAAGAAAAAAGTTTAAAATACATTTTTAATTATCTAAAATATTCCATAATCACAACTTTTGTAAGTCTATTGCTTACTGAAATTTTTAATAAAAGTATTGAAATTATATTCAGTTAAATTTACCTGATGAAGATTCAATGAACACTTCATAAATTTTGTTATCATTCATATCTGCACTTTTTATGTGACAAATATATATTCCACTGTGCCTCTTCTCAGTTACATTAAAATATATAATAGAATCGAATTTACTGTGATGAATCGAATAGGAGGAATCATTCATCAGAATCATATTGTTTCCCATCTGAAAATAAAGCATTAATTATGTGCTCTTTAGATTTAGATTAAAAAAAAAGTATTACTCTTTAGATTTAGAACAGATTATAAAGATAATTATTTTATTAATATTTCAATATTGATAGACTAGAATGAAGAAATATAGTATTATTTTCTAAAAGATAACTTTTGATACATAAATGTAGATATGCTTTTTTATTTATAAATTACCATTTTCTATTATATATTTTTAATTTATATTTACATTTCTCAGTTATAATATTAAAAGTAAAAATCTTAAATTATTCTTCATTTTAAATTGGATTTAATCTTTATGTTAATTTCATGTAAACTTTTGATGAAAAAAAATTATTTTTGGATAATTTCAAGGAAATTTCATTGAAAACTATTTTAATCTAAGGAAAAAACTTGATAAAATTTTAGTAATTATTTATAATAGATGCTAATTTTTAATTTGAAATGTCCTCACTTCATCATACCACTCCACTTCAAAAGGCTTCATCCTATGTCGCAAGTATGTTGGCACATCACATACAATTGACAAAGCTGATCCAATTTCGGCAAACACTTCTTTAATCATTGAATCTTGGAAATATATCGAATCTAAAAAGAAATACAAATAAAATTGTAGTGTGTTTCTTAAGAAGCAAAGTTACTCGAGTTTAAAACATTATAAGTATTTTAAATGGTAAATTAGAGTGCTATTTTAAATTTGTTTTAACTCATGCTATGTTAAAATTATGTTGCAATTATTATGTGATAATAACAAATGAAGCACATAAATTTAAAATAAATATTTTGTCTTCAAAATATTTTAGTTTCAACTCAGATTTATGAGAGAATCAATGCAATAAAATATAAAATTGATTCAAATTATTTTAGGATTCATTATTTAATCTGTTCACAGGAATCTATTACAGTTGAAAGAAATTTATCAAAATGATTTCTTGCTTTCGAACGAAAAATATAAGTGATAATTTGATACTCACACATTTATAAAAATTTTAATGTGCATAAAAAAATTTAAGTAGCTCAAATTTTCGTTTCCATGAATTTTGAAATATACGAATGAAAAATTAAAATTAAGATTAAAAATAATCATAGAGTAGTCTATTCTTCTGAAACATTGCTGCGTATATAGTATTCATTTCATTCAGAACAATTGTAAAATTATTGACTGATTTAAATACATAAATCATAAATAATCGTAAATAAATCGTACATAAATCGTAAATAACAGATATTTTAAGAAAAATTGATGAGTCTAAATGAATTAATGAATTAAGAAATCTAATGAAGAAATCTAAATGAATTAAGAAAAATTGATGAGTAAAATATCTAATATGCTATAAATATTTTACAATATTTCTAAGCAGAAGTCTTCTTATATATATATATATATATATATATATATATATATATATATATATATAGTTAGTTAGTTATCGATTTTTTTATCCTATATAATAATGATATTTGGATTGATTTTCTTTCACGATTGTGTATACTTCTCCTTTTAACAAATTCTGATCTTAACTAAAAAATTTGAACAAATATGCAACAATGCATTTCTGTAATTTTTCGTGCGATCCAGGATTTATTATTTTATATTGATACTTATGATATATGTGGTTAGTTTGTATTTTATGTTGATAAATTAAATACATCAGTAATAAAAAAATTACCAATATCATTGCTCACGCTAATAATATGAAAGAATTAATATAGCTCTAAATCGTATTTTTGTAAATTTTTGGGTTGTATTTCAAGTTTCTAGCAATTAGCCAACTACAATTATATGGCAAAATAAATATAAATATAAAAACAAGAAATTAAGTGTCTTAAATAGTATTATAGTGATTGACAATGAAAATTAATTTGCTCTGAGATTCTATCACGTACAAAAATTTAAATTTGTACTGAATATAAAAGTCTCTTCTAAATTAATGAAGGAAAAATTTAATAGATTTAAATATTTCTATAGATCCACGTGTTTTTACGAACCTCTAATTTACGAAACATACATTTTTACGAATTAGTGGCTAGTCCTTACTTTGCCACCACAGACACATTGGTAATTCTAGCTCCCATTTACGAACTAAAATTTTGAAAAATACTTTTTTTGCGAACTTATGTTTCTGATAAATAGTTTTCCTTTCTTTTTTTATATTTTTTATAATCTGATATATTTTCAATTTTATATGATTGCTTTCTTATGAAACTTCTGACAATTCGATTCTTTGTTGAACAACGAAGCGACACGTACAAGCTTCCCAGACATTATGGGAACAATAATCGAAGACACAAGGATATCAGACAATTGATTGGAAAGAACTGTGGTACCGACAGAATTCAATATCTGTGTTTTCCTGTACATAGAATGGGGAAAAATTCTTCTCTCCTCACTGTTCGTTCGAACATAAAATAGAGAAAGAAAAAAAATTTTGTTGTCTTGTTTTATAGCTGGTTTCGTTACATTAAAACAACTCACTTTATGAAGTTTAGTTTGTCAAGAGAGATTGAACCGATGGTGTTGAGGATTTGCGAAAATTGAAGAAACGAATGTGTTAAGGTGAAAAAGAAAATTCTGAAAGTAGATGAAAAAATATTAAGTAAGACTAACATTCACCAAAAATATGGAATTTCAAAGAACAGCCGTTTAATAATTTTAAAAACTCGAAAAAAAATCTGAAAAAGAAAACAATACCATCTAAGCAGTGTTGCCTGTAAGTATGAATCTTATTTTGTATTTGTTTCTTACAGAGCATACTAAATAATTCTTTCTAATAGCATTTTATTCAAATAGAAAAAGTAGTTCGGTAAAAAAATCAGATCTTAAAAATCTAATGCATTATTTTTCTGCTTTACGAACTGTTTTACCGGTCCCTACGAGTTCGTAAAAACGATCAACTACTGTAATAATTATCTCAAAACCAGAGGCTCAACAATATTCAATTTTCTGATATATTTATTTCATACTTTAAGCCAGTCAAATATAAATAGCTACGAGGTAAAAAAGCATTTTTAAGAATTATTTTTACAAAAAATACATTTTATAATTTATATATTTATTTCTTAATCTTCCAATGGGAATAAATTACTTGCATAAGGATAGAATAATTTCTCTGATGATTTGAGGGAACATATTCCTTTGGTTATTATTCTGAATAAAAATATACCTTTAAAACTGCATTTTTATCTATTTTTTGGAATTCTTTTCTTATCTATTTTTAAATTAATAATTCTGAAATATAACAAAAAATTTATTAATTTTAAAATACAATTTCTATATGAAAAGATAAAATATTGCAGAATTTTTTGATAATAAATCTACTGTTAAATTTGCTGAAGTTTTTAAGCCAGTTTTCAAATACTAGAGAAAAGAAAATTTCATTATATATGCACAAGCTTCATTTCCTTTTAAACTGTTACTAAATGTTTTCGCTTAAAATAGAATGTTTATTTGTTTTATTAAAGAATAAATATTAGTATAATTATAGGAGTATATTTCATTGAATAACATACCTGCCATTGTTGCAGATGTGGAAATTATTAAACATATACCAATCGCTAAGAGCATGATTATTTTTTCGAAAGATGTGAAGATAGAATATTCTATCTACTTACAAAAATATCATGAATTTCCCAAGAATCATGTGAGACTGACTAAGAAGTGTAAGAGAAAAGAAAACAATGGTTTTTTTTTTACCACTTTTACATTTCTCTATACCAATTCTAGTATTTCAAATTAGAATAAATGGTTCAGTCAACTTCATGGCCTTCCTACTGAAGCAGTCTTTCTGCATTCTTAAAAAGGATGTCGTTTTCACGCATCAAATCATAATTTGAGTAAATTATAAAATCATTCCCTGTTCACGAATGTAATAACATATTCGCAAAGATAACCATTTTTTATAGCTTAAGACAGAATTTTATTTGATTTGAATAAATCTGACCAGAAATTTAAACAAGCGACAGAACTGACTGGCAGGACAATAAAGTTAAAAGATGTCGAGCAAAATGGAAGGTCAATTTATAAGAGTTAGAAATAATTTAAAAATATGCGTATAAAAGTATTTTACTTCGGATAAAAGCGGCATAATAAACTGCTTCTGAGTTAGTTGCTTTAAGAATATGGTATTTTTTTTTAAAAAAATGCTAATTTTTTAAAAACCATTCTTTTTTTTTCCTTTTTTTTTTTTTGCTACTTCTTAGCTTTCAAAATAAAATCATAACAATTTCGGTCCGATATGTGCAACTTTTTCGGTGCCAAAAATAAAAAAAAAGTTTGAAGGGCCAAAATAAATTTTTCTAAAATTTTAAAATAGTATTACAGTTTAAATATATGAATGACATGAATGAAATTAGTATTTTCTTTATAAAAGTATCTTATATTGAGGTTCGAAGTGAGATGTAATGATTCTAAGGAACGAGGCTAAATGCTCATCTGTCAGTCTACTTCTGAAATAATTCTTTTTAAGGCTCATATATTTGAAAACATTTATTCTCACATATACGATGAGGACTCTGTGGCCTGGTTGGTTAGGGTTTTCGTTCTCGTTACCGAAAGGTAGTGTGTTCGAATCCAGATCCAATCGAAAATCCACCGTGTTCGCTAATGACAGTTGGAACAAGTTAAATATGTCGTGGTAACAATGTTTTTCATATGAAATGATATCTTTGGGATGGTAGACTGAATTTGGGGTTCTTCTGCTTAGTTTCTGCTTCTAAATTACGAAGACCACTTATTGAAATGCGATGGCAATCCACAAGGTACCCTTCTATATAAAGTACTATAATTTCTAAATAACTGTTAAAAATACAAAAATTTTAAAAATGTCTAAGATTTACAAGAGAACTAAGCTGTGTCAAATTAATTTTAAATGTAATTTACTAATGTTTTGTACTATAAACATTTTATTTTTGTAAACTTTGTTTTGAGTCACGTTTAATTGTTTTGAATTTTTATTTTGTTTTAATACTCCAACTCCAAAAAAAGGAGAAAGTTTATATTTCTTAACACTTTTATTGTTAATTAAAATACAATGAAAAATTCAATTTAGAATGGCATGATTGGCGAATAAAAATCGTCGTACATCAGGAAATGTAGATTTTATTTTTAGAAGGTGGTCCATAACCCGCTGAAGTGTGAGCTTGCACTTCAATTTGGTAGTAGGTTTTATGCTGGAGATTCGCTATTGTATAATGGGAACCCAAACACAGAGGAACTTCGATCTTCATTCTACAGTCACTTGGTTTAAAGTAATTTCCTTCACGAATTTGTATCTGAAAGAGCAACATAAAATCTAACATTACTTTTTTAAAATAAATAAATTAATCATTTGGTGGATTTTTATGCATATTTGACTGCAAAATAAAATATGATTTCATATAAGTTGTGAAAAAATATTAGAGACAAATATCTACAAAGCATTTAATAAAAAATTGAATTTAATGAAATTTGAATTTTGTTGTAGTAAATATAACCGAAACATACATAATGCACACACATATCCATTAAGTAAGGGTAATACCAGAACGAGCAACTAAAGGTGTAGTAACAAAATAAATTTGATTTATTCATAAAGCCCATTAAACAAATAAGAGAGAACAAAAGACAAGGTGAATGTATGATAACAGGCATACAAATCACTATTAATAGCTTTTTGGGGCACTTACACCACATATCACTCCTACAACAATTGACATTGTTCTATTATATTGTTCAAAGAGAATGTTTAATATTCATTACTCAGGCCTTTCCATTTTTCCCAGCTAACTGTAACAGGCAACGGTGCTGAGTTAGTCTACGACCCTCGAGTACACCAAGCCTTAGCCAATAGAAGATGTCCCCTTTACCCTTTAAAATGAGGAATAAGTCTTTAGATCTGATAAGTCATCATATTCTAAGTTTGCTAGTGGCCATCTTTGTGGCTTTAAATTTGATGTTTTTGTAGATGCAGTGTCGATCAGACTAGACCCCAACAACTTTTTTATGTCTGGTATTTACTAAGGAGGATTTCCTTATGAATACCATGCTTTTCTTGATTTTGAGAAGATTGAAGAGGTTATGGATCAGGTAATGAGATCAGAAACAACAACATTATGACGGTCATAGACTGGGTAAGGTATCTAAACTTCAATTTTCTAAGTATGAGAAATCATCTTTTTCCACCAGATTACTGGAACTCATTATAAGCAAATATCTATGCATGAGTTAACACCTTCGATTATTTATTTCCGTCAATACGAGCAAATTAAATATTATAAATCGTTTTATAATTTAGATTCATTTAACATTTTCAGTTTGGAGTTTAGAAATAACCTATAAATTAGTCTTTACATTTTACCACCAGAAGGACATCATATACAATAAATATTTAATGTGCATAGGCTTTCTAAGCATAATATCAATTATCTAAATAAGGAATCAAGCCTATTTTCTCTCTTTCAGATTCCAGAATAATATATTAGCTAAGTTTTAAGTTTGCATTAAATTAACTACTACATGAAATTTCTGCAAAGTTAAAATAGATGGAGTTGAGTACCATGGTAATCTCTAAAACACATTTAATTTATCTTTTACGATTTGTGTGCTAAAATAGTACATGAGGCCGTGGTGGCCTGGTTTGTTAGGGCATCGTTCTCGTTACCAAACGGTGGTGAGTTCGAATCCCGGCTTAGCTAAAGATCCGTCGTGTTCACTAATGGGGACTGGGGCACGTTAAATCCGTCGGGTCGCAATGTCCTCCATGTTCCCATTAAAAATTAATACCTCTGGGGGTGGTTGGAGCCAGGATTTGGGTCTTCACTGGTTTCAATCTCTAAATTAGAAGATTCAGGTGGTGCTGCCATCTATGAGCCAAAAGTCGTACTTCCACCTTCGTATGAAGGTGCTCAATTGAAAAAACAGAAGAGGCTCCCTTACTGACTTCATTCGCCTAGTCTCTGTAACGGGAGGGCTTGGCGTTGCCAAGTGTCATTAACAACAACAACAACAAAATAGTACATAAGTTCCGGTTAGTTCAACTTAATTAAGCGTAAATATTATGAGTTTACTGATAAGTTATAAATTATAATTAAATATTTGAATAAAAACCGAGAGCTTTATTAATCTTTGTGAAAAAATCTAGAACAGTTATTTGTGAAAGGAAACCCGGAAGCCATTAAAAACATTTCTGATAAGCTTTTATTTATTTTATATCAAAATTATTAAGCTTACCAATATACCAAGCGGCATTGGTAAGCTATTTTTCGCTTGGTAAGCTATATATACGTTGTTACCAAATATATAGCTTACCAAGTGAAAAACACTGAATAAATGTTAATTTGAAGTTTAATGATTAAAATTAACGGTTTTCACAGCAATCCATTTATATGATTTTAAAAAAAATAATCGAATCTTTATAATGCTCAAACAAAAATTGAGATATTAGTTGTTTTAAAAATTATTAAAATTCACATTGTGATATTTAATTTTAAGTATTTGAGAAACAATATTTTTAGTATTTCATCATGAATATTGTGGAATTAGTAACAGTGGAACTCTATGACAAACAACGCAGAAAAATTCCATTACTTCTTTAAATAAGATTAAATTAACAATTATGGATCAAGATTTCGTAAGAGTGTTAGAGTTTGCAATTTGTAAGAATGAAATCAATTTAATCACTAAAACCAAACTTTAACAATGTTATCTAAAAGCAAAATATTTTTCAAATACTAAACGACTATAAACCACATTTTTCAGTTCATATTATTCCCTTAATTTTCTCACCAAGCTTGCAACCGAACGGTTCAATAATTCCTGGGTTCCGTTAGCATTATTTGCTTCGATGTTCATGGAGGTTCTTTTCAAACTATAGGTCCCTGTCTAGTTAGCCCTTTTTTGCAAAAAGGTCATCAGATGTCAAACATATCAAATCACAAACCAATACAAAAAAAAATCAGGTCAGTACAAAAAAAAAAGTCGTAGAATGTCAAACAAACCAAATAAAACCTTTAGATTTAACAAATATATCAAGAAATGGCTGAGATAAATTACAAAGTTCAATCTTATAGCATAAAATAAAATCATTCAAAATTATTTTAAATATAAAAAAAGACATTTAAAGCTAAAACATTACTTTTGAGAGATTGGAAGAACGAAGAATTATTAAAAGAATAATAAAGTAATTCTTAGTTACTGTATAATAAGTTAAAATATATTGATCAATGGTTTTCCTCTTGAAGTCATTAAATGTGTGAAACCATTCCACATCTAAGACACCTCCATTTAAACTGCGGAATATAACATCTGGAACACCAGGACGTAGAACGACTGTATAATTCTTTGTCCAAATAATTTTATCACTTTTTGCTGTACTTGCAGAAAATGTGAAATTGTATTCACCACTTGGTTTTAATGTGTCAACAAAAATATTTTTATCTATAAGAAAATAATACAATTAAAAATAAAACTTATTAACATGTATGTTTAGCAAATAATGTTTTACTGAAAATACAATATTATAATTTAAAAATTACCATAACTAAAATTTGTAACTGTTTTCGAGCGGAATTTTTAAAGTTATAATTGAAAAATTTGCAACAATTCTATGAAATAAGTTATATTTTATAGCACAAAATTAGTTTTAGGAATAATAAGTTGTAGGCATACTTATAGAAGCCGGTATTTATATTATATATTTTTCAACAGAAGATATTTTAAGAAATATAAATTTATTTGACAAATTATTAG
The DNA here is from genome assembly GCA_026290005.1 of Latrodectus geometricus. Classification (NCBI taxonomy): domain Eukaryota; kingdom Metazoa; phylum Arthropoda; class Arachnida; order Araneae; family Theridiidae; genus Latrodectus; species Latrodectus geometricus. The sequence continues at coordinate 603,224 of JAPDSC010131045.1, read as the reverse complement.
GTTAAAATTTTAATAATACCTTAATTTGATTATTAATTTAAAATACAACTTAACTAATATGGAAATTCTGAATCACAGAAAATAACTACTCTTAAATACATGCTTGTAAGCATTTTAGGGTTAAGAAGGAAATGATGTTCAAAAGTTATTGCAAAAGTTTGCATAGAAAGTTAGTAGATAAAGCAGATTTTTAATATTCTGCTAAATTTTCTTTCGCATGCAAAATGTAACGTTAGACTAACAAACTGAATATCAAATGTTAGATGATTAATAGAGTGAAATTATTGGAGCTTTGTCGATGAATTGCATGACTATTAAAAACATTATTAATAAAAAAATTTCTTTGTATTTAAAATTTATATATTTAGATCTAAGAAATACTTAAAATTTATCAATACATTTGAAATTTATTGATACACGTAATTTATTGTACATTCATTCATTCATTCGCACGTGTGTAACATTCATAATTTTCTCATCATTTTCATTTTTTATATTATGCCATACATTTTGACTACGTGATATTCTTATCATACATAAAAATAATTTTAATTTTGAGAAATTATATTTATTATTTGTAAGCAAAAACAGCTCAATTTAAAAAAAAATTGTTGTGAGTTTTGTTAAAATTAATGTTTGTAATTGTATTACAATTATATTAGTTTTGAATTAGTAAAATTATAATGCTAGACTGCAAAGGTTATTGAAATTAATATTTACAGGGTTTTAAAATAGTAGCTGAAAATAGATTATCATCAAATTGTTAAAAATAACCTTTTTACGACATCTATTTTAGAAATAAATGCACGTGCTTCATAATCAACGATGACAATTTTTATGATAAAGTAGTGATAAAAAGTAAATTTTTTTCTGACTAAATTTTACAAAGCATATACAGCATAAGAAACGATTACTGTACTGAAGATTTATTTTAAGAAGTGCCTTTGAAACATTATCAAATTGACAGCAAAATTCTTTTTTATGATCGCTATTAAAGTAAACATATTTTAATAAAATTAATATATTATGTTGAGGAAGGAAGTTCTAAAATATTCTACAGATCGAGAAATGGCTTGAAATTTTAAAACTATTAACTTAAATTATTATGAAAATTAACTTGATACTTTTGAAATAAATTTATTTTAAAGGCTTTTACCGGTATATAAATTTACTTTCTTTATTATCATTGCTTTTAATACTTCTGAAATCAGTTCAGCTTTTAATAAGTTTCTATTGGTTTTTCAGTTTATAATTTCATGTTACATCTTTGATAGGGTTGGGATTGTTTCATAACTGAAAGCTTCATAGCTGAATGTTATCATTTAAGTATTGACTTTTGAGTATTGGTCTGAGTATGTAGCATGTTGTGATGAGAAATCACAACAGTTTATAATCAATTAAAACATTATTTATTAAAGTTATTTAGTTTATTGTTATTATACTATTTTTATTGTCATTAGGCATTATAAAATTATTATTTACTTTTACCTGTTTTTGCGAAACTATTTCAAAAGAATTGGTTTTAAGTATAAAAATAGTCAATTATAAGAAAAAAATAAAGATTTAATAACTATATGGCTAAATATCATTTGAACTTGTTTTAAATATAGATAAAATTATTGCTAAATCTGACAGCAAATTTATGGTAGATGCTAAAACATAATTGCACTTGAGTCTTTTTTTTGTCGAACTCTGTTTAAACTTGTATAATAACAAGATATACTTTTACAGCATATTATTCAATAACAAATGTTTATACAAATTTATAGTTTCATGTTGATATTTAAGTTTCTTCAAGATCATATATTTGTATCTTTCACTATACCAGTTTGCATTATGAAGAAGACAATAAACGATGACTGATATCTCTCAAAAATATCAAGTTTGTTGCTGGTATATTTAGGATTTATATTTTTTCGAAACAGTGTGCATCCTAACTGAAGCCTTTGGTTTCTCTATAAAATTTAGTTTCAAAACTTATTTTTGTTATTTAATACAAAATATAGTTTCAAAATATGTTTTCCCTATATTTTAGAAATTTTTTTTCTTAATAACAAAACATAAATTTTGATATTAAATGTATTAAATACAGAAAGTTACTTTAAATAAATTAAATAATTCTTTACTAAATTTTTCTTTTATACTTTATTTTTAAACATAAGTAGCAAAGAATGAAGATTCTCATACTTTGTTTTAATTAAAAATAAGTTGAAAATTCGTTTAAATAATGACATATTTATAACATGAATTTCAGGAGTTTATTCATTAATCTATAATAGCAATCATTGAATACAAAATAAGTATCAAAGTAGCTTATTTTCTTGGATTTATTTTCTTAATACCTAAAAATAAATTTCGTTTAAAAAAATTAAATTCAGACATTCTAGTAATCATTCATCTCATACATGAATGATTTATTACGCAATGATAAAAATTATTGCAATTTATGACACCACAGCAGATTTCCTAAGTGTGGGAGATATTTTCCATTTTGTTTGGAAACTTGAATTGTTTATCATAAATTTTTCTTAAAAGATCATACTTAATTAATGCAAAATATTTTCCCCTTCAGCTGATCTGAAGGAAAAAAAAATACATTAATCAATCTAATTTTAATTTTAATGACAAATAAACAATTATATAAATTTCAGGATACATTTTATCGTGTGCGTTAAAATTATCTTCAATCAATTAGTGAAATGAAATATATTTATGATCAATTTACTTATTTTATTATGGTTTAAATTGTCATCATGTCAATCAGATTGATATTTGATCATTTGTATTTCAAATTTAAAATAATAATTTTGAATTCTTAAGATAAAACTCATATATGATTCATGTAAAATATTTTAACATTAATTAAATATAAATTAAAAAGTAATATTATAAATAATTTAATGTATGGATGAGTTATAAATCAAATAAAAATGTAAGAAAGAAAACCAACGTTACCTTTAAAAAATAATTGTGAATACAATGTCTCAAACTTTTCTGCATATTTTACATTTATGCTTCCAAATTGTCCTGTTCCTTTAAGAAGTATTGAGACACTGCGGTCTGTTATATTTGTAAATTCCACATCCGTGATAACTGGTTCCTCATCTTCTAAAAATAACATTCATATTTATTTAAAGTTAGCAATAGCAAATGACCATCATAGTTTGCATTAATTTTTCTTAATTTCGCTTACTAGGAATAATAATGCGCCCTTCAATTATAAAAATGGTTAATTTTAAATTAAAAGACTATTATTGGAAAATGAATGTCAGTATTTGCAGAATAGAAGAGTCATTTATACGTAACACTGTCATTATGTAAAATGAACTGGAGCAGTATAGTAATTAATTTAGATCATTTTATGATAACTGACTTGAATAAATTAAACTATTTGTATTGCTCATCATTTACATTTTGTAAATCAAAAATGTTCTTATAATTTTGAAAATGGAATATTTTAATAGTTATGTGAGGCCTGAAATTAGTCCTTCATTCATTTATTAAATGAAATGAGTACCATTTTCAGATATTTTTGCAAATTTGTATCGAACTCATCAAGATGCTATGCTACAAATGTTTAAGATGAAATAAAAACAAATTAAAATATTTACGAGTATTTAACATTTTAGTAGTATTAGTTTACCTTTTAAATGTGATATACTTTAGAAAATAATTATGAGAAAGACTTTCTTTTTGACTTTATTCGCCCAGTGTCGGATGGGCGGGTTTGACTTTGTCAAGTGTCATAAGTAACAACAAAAACATAAAATAAATATTGCTTTTATAAAGAAATTTTTTGTGAATAAATATGCTTTCGTTTGCAAGAAGACTAAAGTAGAAGATAAAAAGTAAGTTTTACATATTTCTAGAGCATATGAATACCATAAAAAAACCAATATGACTTGCCTTTTTCAATTATGGAGACTTCGTATATCTTACTACGAAGGCCATGCGAGTTTTCCGCAACGCAAGTGTACGTTCCGCTGTATTCTGCCTTGGTTTCATTGAAAATTAGGACAGAGAAGGTGTTGTTTGATGTATGCAGCAGTTTAACATCGACTGGGGGATAAGAATTTGGACCTAGTTGTTCTCCGTTCTGGAAAAAAACCTAAAAGCATTTAAGTATACACGCTTTTACACTTAATTGAGGAAAATAATCTATTCAATTGCTATTTAAAATGATTAGAACAGAGGGAATAACTCTTACTGTTATTGCATGTATTCTATTTGCATTCCATTTCAAGAAGCAAATCCAGCCCCCCCCCCCGAAACTCAATCATGACTATGGAAATTAACATGGGAACAATGTTTGAATTAATGACAAATGGTATATATTAAAAAAAATTAATTATTTGTAACAGGAAAAAATAGTTTATATTCAAATAGATTGCGATATTCCTAATACTAAGAATACAAGATGATAATTGGTGTTCCATAAAGTATGTTCATTAGCCGACATACTTATTCTACAGTTTTTGCTATAAGTGTGACTACTGAACAATTTGTTTAGTGATATTCCAAGACAGTTAAAGTTACCTTTCCAACATGCATTCGATATTGGAAGAAGTTATTCTGTTAATATGGGGACACGAATGACATCATATACTTGTAAATAATGTTGCAAAAGTCACGCGATATGTGGTCGAGTATAATGTTATAGATAAATGACATCTGGTTAACTTGAAAACATGAACAATACAGCTGGCATCAAAATATCGTTCACGTAAATGGAAGATGATAGAATACTTTTTAGAGTGACTGAAAGTAATCAGATTTACTAGAAAATCTTATCTGGTTGTCACGCTTGGTATTAATCCAGTGTATTGCACACTAAAGATTTTTACAGTGAAATGTTTATCTATTTGCTTCTGCACACGTATACGGGAACATCTGCCTTAATTAAAACATCTTCTTAAAAAAGTATAAAATTTCATTAATTTGGTAAATATGTATTTGGTAATATCTTCTTCGAAGTGATGAAAAGTGATTTCTAGTGACAGAACCAATATGATCACAAATACTTTAGAGAGTGAGGATCCCTGATCGCCTAACCACCAAAAGCAAACCAATCCAGCCATCACTTCAGTTTTGACACCATTCAGATTAAATTTGCTTTCAATATTTGTATGTAATAAAGCTTAACAAATACTGCTGGATTTTATTTTACATGATTGTTGGTATTGAGAAGTCAATAACATTCTCACCAAAGTTCTTAACAACCACTGAACAAAACATAGTCAATTAGATCGTGAAGCATTACCATAATATTTTTAGTTAAAAATGTCATAATTATATTTAAATGTATGAAAAACTGAAACAGAAGTGCACATGAAAATAATGCTGGTATGCAATTAATCAATAATAGGATGCAAATAATAGCTCTTATATAAGATTACAAGTGACAACAGTTGTTATTGATGCTTGATGGAATGCTATCAATATTTAAAAGTGGTTTTGGTTATATTGCATCTCCAAGATAATTATAAAATTTGATTTTCGAATATGATAATTTCACAAATATACTGTGAATATAGACAAAATCTTAAACAGTGGTGTGGCTGTAAAAAGGCCTTAATAGATTGGGATCATCCATGATTGAAGAACGCGATGGATAAATAAGATAAACGTGAAACAGTCCTCTGATTTCTGCAGAATCCACTACTGTATTCTCAATAAGTTTCAGCTTGTGAATTATTAAACATAATATTTTTGGATATTGTGATTTAGAACAAAAGGGAAATATATATTATTATTGACTGAAGTAAAATTCTCCCTTCATCACTTGAATCTGTCAATGACTCCATCGAATTGTCAATGACTGAAAACAATAACCTGATCTGACGAGTCTCGAATAAGAGTATGAATAAAACCTCATGAATTAATGATTCCTATATATCAGAAAAATTTCGTTTTGCACTTGGAGCAGCTTCTAAGAAAGTATGAGGTATATAAAACTGGAGTGATATGGGGACCATAATATACTGGAAAACTTCGAGGAAGACAGATATATATATATATATATAAAGTATCTTATTTGATCACGTGTTGCTACTCCAGTTTACTATACACTCTAATGGTACATGTAAATATGTCCATTGTAAATGCGGATATTGTCAATTTCATTGTAACATATACGGATCAGCATATTTCGTTCGTAATATTTGAGACACATATTAAAAAGCAGCGAATGATTTAGAACTATCACCGTTGAAACAAAAACTTTCATCAAATAATAAATTGGAATATGAGAATTCCTTAGAAGATGTACTAATTTTTAAAGGGTGTGGCATAGAGACCAGAAAAATTTCTATAAGAGACAACAAAATAATTTCACTATATGCTCTTAGGAATGATTACAATAAAGAATTTAAGGAGACGATATAGTTACTATAATAGCACAAATTAAAATATAGAGTGGTTTGATAATATAGAATATAAATTATAAATAAAGGAAAATCTTGAAAAACTACAAATCATCAGTAAGAAGACCCATCATTGAATTTTGAAAGAGTATATATTGATTATACTGAGCTTTTCATATAAAATAAATCTTTGATAAAAAAATAGAGGCAATATCAGATAGTTTGAAGTTAAAATTTTGCAAAATTCTAGTGATTCAATTATAACATTTTGAAAGAGATTTTCAGTATGAACTAATTGCATCAATCCCGTGTCTTTGACAACACAGTTATATTTAATATAGCATAATTTGCAAGAGTTTGCAAGGATATGGAATTATTAAAAAACCAATAACTTCAAATTATGCAGCAACTAACAGGTTAGTTGAAAAAATGTAAAGTCTCTTAACGAAAATTAATATCCATGTTAAACGAAGAACTTAATACAGGAAAAAGAGAATTTTTATTCTCTTAATCAACTCTTTTCTCATCCTAAAAAATAACATCAGAATTACATTTAGCAAGCAAAATAAAGTTTAACTAAATTTGATCGTCCGCCAAGCAAAAAGAACGTTTACACACAAATTTCATCCACGATTCCAACTTATAGAATTTTAATTGGGAGAAACTAAATGGAGTCATGTTCATTTGTCAACAATAACAGTAAATTTTTAATCATTAAACAATAAGCAGTTAATTGTACTCCTAATAAAAAATAGAGCACAAACTATGAAAAGTCCTATAAACCAAATGAATAAGATTTCCCAAAATTCCATGATTCACATGTTTCTTTCAAAACATAATGCAATTTATCCAAGGAAATCAATAATCATGGGATATCATAGCATTAACTCTATGTCATAAGAAATTCCAGTTTGGAAAATATTAGTTTGGGGAAAAAGAAATCCATTATTTTTACGTGAACTTTTTGTAACTTCTTTCAGATTTGCTTTGTAAAAAGGTTTAAAACAGTTTTCATGTAGATTTTTAGGCCTTGTGCGAAGCTACGACTGCTGACATGCTGTCAAGATTGATAATTTTTGATATTTTATAGACATTCTCGACGATGTTGTATCCATGCGAGGTGCATCTTTAGCATCCAAATACCCAAACGGAATCGACGAAACAAAAATTGTACGTAACTGGTTGTTACAGTCTTATATAGGACGATAAACGCCTTTCACAATTTCAGCCAACAGGCTATCTTTTTCGCCGTTACAAGAGAAAAACGAAAATGTATCGAATTTTCTGTTTGTTGTCTTCCATTTTTGAAACCTTGTACTCGTAACTGAATTAATCAAACAAAAAACCGCAAAAGGATATTTTAGTGTCAAATGTCACCTTTCCAACGAGCATAAATCTGAAATTGTTTGATAGATACCTCACGAGATAGCGATCACTACAGATGTCTACCAAAAAAATAATGGATAACTTTTTACCCAACCTAATATATTATGACTGGTGTTTCTAATAGTTTCAAACTTTCCAAAATCTAATCATGCCAAGATAAAGGAGCTTACGAGAAGCACCACATTATCTGTCGAACTATGGCATATTTAAAAAGAGAATTTAAGCGTAAATTTGGAAAATCTGGAAGAATATAACATCTAACATAACATTCTCAAACCAGTTATATAGCAGAGAATTTAAAGAATTATATATATGTAGTTTAAAAGAAAATTGCACTGATATACTATTACAAACGCAGTTTATAACTACAAAGTAGTAATTCGGCTACTATATTCTTAATCTATATAAATAAAGATAAACCATAATTAAACTTATTCTATTTATATATTTATATGATTTTCACTGGATTACTAAAAAAGGGAATTATATTTTTCAAAATTTGATTTGCAAAATATTAAAAATCAAGAAAAGCTTTCTCAAAAAATATTCATTCTATATTATGAGTAATGATTTGCTGTTTCTCTCATAAAACTGTAATTGAAATTAAGGGCTTACATCTGGGAAAAATACATATAATTCAGGTGAAACAAATTTTTACCCAGTTCATTTTATGATTCAGTCAATAAATATTTTTTTCTTCCTAACTCTATTATCAAATATATTTATAAATGGCTAATAACTTTGTTTTACCTGATTATACCACTTATATAAAGGCTGAGGATTTCCTTTTGCTGAACATTTAATTTCCAATAATTTCCCTGCATTTGTATTAATTGTTGTCACTTCTTTGTCTTCAAATACTGGTGGACCTGCAAAGACTATTTAAATTAAGGATAGGACAAATAAATGAAAATTTCTCGCATACCAAATGAAATTATTTAGTTTAAATTTAATTGAGATTTCTTCGAGTTTCTACCATTATAACACAAAACTATTTTCGAAAACTGTAATTAGCGGCGTAATATAGTTATGTTTCGCAATAACAAATAATACTATATAGGAAAATGTAGAAAAAAGTAGGATAAATTATTTAAATTTTTGTTTAAATAAATCATAAATTAATGCAAACCAACCTGCTTTTACTGTAATTAACCAAGAAAGTACTCCAGCGACTGTATGTAACTGCATTATTTTCTGTAAAATTTGTTACTAAATTTGAAGTAATTAAAGAATTTTATTTTGAACTGCGCTGTTGTAGAAACTAAAATTGTTATGTTTCCTGAAACACAAACAGTGATACTATAAACAATGTTGTCAGTTTTTATCTTGATTATAAATGTGATAACAGTTTATGTAATAATGATGCAATATATTATCTTTATTTCTATCTTAAAAGAAGGGAAAAGTAGTATTTTAATCACCAGTTAATGTTAAAATTAAGTTTTATCTAAATGTTATTATTATACATAATCATTGATTAACTTTCGAAAAGAAATATATTGTTTTTCCAAATTCTTAGAAAAATAATAAAAAAAGGGAAATTAAATGATGGTATTATCAAGATCTTGGTTATCTGAGAAGAAAATAAAACGTACCCCGTAACTCGCAACAACTTGCTTGAGGTAGCTTGCTGGAATTGCCGCCTTTGGGATTCCTGTTTTCACTATTACTGTGATCGTTATGGAATTTCAGCTGATTTGCCCATAATTCAAAATTAGCTAAAAATAACTTAAGAATAAGTTTAGTACTAATGGAGCAAGTTATAGAGGAGCCAAAAAAATGCATATCATCATAGTTAGTTGCATCCAGAAAGAACATCATTGTCAACAAGTCGAAATCATGTGTATATATATTTAACTTCTGCTACTGAGTTTTATGCATTTCTAGAAAAAACTATGCATGAACTTGGGCCAAAAAGTTGCTCGCTACCAATTGAGCATTCAAGATGCGGCTTTCAAATGATATTAAGGGAAGTGTCACCGAGCTTATAAAGCCTACAATGACCTTCTCATAAAAATTCTTTCTATTTGGCAATATATTCACTAAGTCATTTTGAATAATTAAAAACCAAATCATTACAATCAAAATATTTGTAGCGTCATCTACCTATGGAGAGAAAAAAAAAAAGATTCACACTTAATGTTGTAAACTAAGGGGACAAAGGTAAATGAAAGAGGGTCTATGATGCGAAGAAAGACGATCTAGAAAAGCTTATCTATTTTCAAATTATGCCATTTAAATTAGTACGTCATTTTAAAGATTTATAAACTCAATGAATGCAGCCATCGGATGCGAAACTTCAACAACGAATTTTCTGAAAATAAGCTTATAATTTAAAAGAACTTTTAAAAAATAAATTTAGAAGACTATTTGATGGCATATGCATTTAAAATATAATCAGATATACAAGAAATAATTTTACATATTTAATTACCATATATAGTGTAGGAAATCTTTGAAAACCATTTATTATATATGATCAAAAATAATTATTATTATGTTACCTGGGAATATTCTAAAATACTTTATTCAATTATCTGTTAAATAAGTTTGCACTTTAGAATTCTATGTCATTTTATATATATATAAAAAATCCATTTTTATTGGCTGCATTTGTCCCAGACCAATTGCCATAAAACTTATCGTTAAATACATTATTTTAAAATTATTTTTTCCAATAAGCTGTTTTCCGATTGTTTTAAATTACTAACGAATTAATTCTTCGCAAATATGCTTTACGAATATGTTTTACATATTCAGTGTTTAATGATTCGATTTGAATCTTGCTTCTTTTTTTCCCCTCAATTTTAAAGGATTTTATTTATATGAACACACAACAAGCGGCCTTAAATTAAAACACTTTTATTAATAATTGAAATACAATGAAAAGTTCAATGAAAAATGAGATGCTATGCAGTTGCGAATCTTCTTACATCAAGAAACGTATATTTTACTTTTCGAAGGTTGTCCATAGCCTGCAGAAGTGTGTGTTTGGACTTCAACTTGATAATAAGATTTATGTTGCAGATTAGCGACCGTATAACGAGAACCCATACAGAGAGGAATTTCAATCTTCATTTGACAGCTACTCGACTTAAAATAATTTCCTTCATGAATTTCTATCTGGAAAGCAAACAAACTTTAAACTGCTTTTTCAAAACAAACCTTTGGCAATAATGTTTAAACACTTTTTTGATTACAATACAGGAAAATTAAAGTGACGATAAAAATGTTAAATAAACTTATATAATCATAAAATGTTAAATTCCACAATATATTTTTCATGTTTCCATTATTTTCTTAAAATTTAGTTGTATAGTATAATTCTGTGAATATAACAAAAATGTTTAAAATTTAAAGAAGAATATTATATTCTCTGAACGCCAGAAGATATGGAGCATTCAAAGGCAGAGAGCTGACTTTTTTTTACTTGTTTTAGCTTGACTAGTTTTAGCTGGACACTATAAAATGGGCTTCACGCCTAATGTGACTCTGCCAGGAAAAAAAAACCCCAACATACACCGTCCATTCCAACTAATACTAGCCCCTCAAAACTTTGAGGTAATCAGTAGGATTTAAGGGGGACATTTTAAATATAATGTTCATGAATTTTTTATAATTTTTTTATTTCATAATAATTATTTATTGAGAATGATATACAATAATATCCAAAGTAAATTTTTTGCTTAAAAAGAAATCTGAAACAATTTTCAAGTTGAAGGATTGAACTGATTTCCTAAAAAAATTAATTGTTCATTGCTTGCTAATATGCTAGGTTAGTTCATTTGGGATATTTCGTATTATTCTTTTTTATAAACCGATACTTTTAGTGGTATTGGTTGATAAAGATAAAAAGCTCACTATTTCGTAATTTGGTATGACATTTAAGAGTAGATGATGTCACTTGAGTCGTCCCTTTCTTCTATATATAATAGTTCAGTAGTGCAAGAATTCAACATTATGAAATTTTTAATCTCATTCATTCTCAATATCATTTTTAATCTCAGAACATTCTCAGCTGGATGATCTTCCAGTGGTTCATATATTAAACGCGCATCTTTCTTAATATGCAGGAGCGTTTAGCATCTGCTAGATTATTAATACCTATGTAAACTGTATTGTACAGGATAATGTCTTCCCCGGCCGATGGCTGAGTGGTTGGGGTTCCTACTCCTATGGTTCCAGGTTCGCTGGTATGTTGGTTCCAGATTCGAATCCTGAATTGGGCATAGATGTTTTCTGTCTCTCTATATATTTCCTTGTCCTTTCTTCAATGATGATGAATGAATGTGGTCCACCCTATAAACGGGATTGTGATGGTGTGACGTGGGTAATGGTACTCGCCTCCATGACTTCATTCACAGGTGGCCACCGAGTAACGCTAAATGACTAGCAGTTTCTGACCTTATTATGGTGAAGGGTTAATCACCCAATGCAGGCTATTGAAAAAAAGGATAATGTCTTCGAATGTCTATTTCTATTGATTTAATAATTTAAAATCTTGATCCCGTCATGAGATAGATATTGAGCCAGTAAATTAGTCTCTGAATCAAAGTAACTGAAGGGCATTAAACTTCATGTGAAATTTTAATATTCATTGGCTTTCTAAGTATGATGGTATTTGGCTGCGTATATAACATCGTTAGTTACTATTAGTTTAGTTAAAGATAACATCTTCTTTTACTAGATTACATAAAATTGAAAATTTGTACAATGATACACTGGGGGAAAATAAAATGCAAGTTAACTTATCATGAAATTGCATAAATCTGTTATTATAATAAGTCGTTGCCGACTATGATTTATCCCTCAGAACTTCATCAGTAAACAACGTGAGACGATTGGTCACAAACTGAGTTGAAACATTAGGATAAAATATCAAAGACGAAATTCTTGTCGTCTCTGTATCATATCGGTATTACAGTAGTAAGTTGACTGATACATTTTGATTGTAAGTTGATTGTAAGATATCACATTCGTATCAACTTATAATGGTATGTTGATGTCAACTTACAACTGTAATAACAATCAACATTTAAGATTTATTCCAGAGATTCAAACAAAAAAAAATATTGAAAATGAAATTTTTTACTATCCACAATTAAAGAAAATGTTTGTGAAACTTAGAATACAGAACATTATTATTGTGCGCTTATTTTTAATAACTTTGCTTACGTACGTTTGCTCATTTTCATATTTAAAATATACCTACAGTAACAGAGAAAATTGATTCTGGTATAATTTTCGTAAAGTGTGGATGTACACCTATTTCTCTCAAGTATTATTAAAACGATAATTGTACCAAAAATAAAAGTGAAACAATAATTGCATCTTTAATAATTCAATATGGCAGTGTTATATAAAGAGTTAACTTTTTAATACTTAACTTCGAATAGTCATCGGGTAACATTTTTAGAACTATATTATAAATAATACAAAATGGCATTCTTTTAATTAATATTTGAAAAACTATCTTATTACTTATCTTATTTCAAATAAGATTAAATTAAGAAATTAAAAGTGAGTAATTAAATTAGTAAAGTAAATATTTAGGTCATGAAGATTATGTCAAGTTTTTGCAATCTAAAAAAGCAAATGCAATTTCAACATTAAAAGCAAAATTTAATGATGAAAATTAAATAAAATTCTTTTTATAATGTTAAAGCTACTGTAGTTGCAATTTACACCGTTATTCAATTTTGACATACAACAAATTTCAATCCTATAACACAAAGTAAAATCAATGGGAAATGATCATAACACTAAAATAAAGTTATTTAAAGCATAAGCTTTTTTGTGAGGTTAAAAGACTTATGATAATTGAAAGAATCCTAATAATTACTGCATAATAAGTTAAAAGATAATGATCAATGGTGTTTCTTTTGAAGTCATCAAATGTGTGAAACCACTCCACATCTAAGACACCTCCATCTAAACTGCGAAATATAACATCTGGAATATCAGGACGCAGAACAACTGAATAGTTTTTCGTCCAAATTGTGTTACTTTGAGATATTATTGGCGAAAATGTAAAATTGTATTCACCACTTGGTTTTAATCCTTGCACTGTGAGTGGCATTCCTGGAAGAAAATAATGCAGCCAACGTTAAAATTTATTTCAGTAAATTGTGCCTAGTTAAAAATCACTCATATTATTTATAAAAAAAGAGTGATTTAAAAATAAGAAATTAGGATTAAATCATGAAACTTTTTATAATCTAATTTTCTAAAGTTACTGTTGATAAATCAGCTGCTAGACATTAAATTTATTTTCATGTTCTGCTTTCTAAAACTTTTCAAAGATAATATATTTTAGTTCCGTTATTGATTAAAAAAGAAATGAATATATTATCCTATACCTAAAATGAAAATGATTATTTATTCTCATAAATATTTCAGGAATATCCATTTATTGGATAAAAATATAATAATTTTTTTAATAACATATTAATTTAGAAGACTATGAAAGTCTCATTATTATGTTTTCTTGTCGTGGAAAAGTTAGAAGAATACTATTCAACTGTATAGTAAAATTCTTCTATTTCAACTTATATCCGTCTTTAATTTTGATGGATTCTTAGCGAATCAAAGATAGATGATCTTCCTGCTTATTAAGACCGAATATTAAATCTTTTGTAATCAGTTGCATATACAACTTTAATACTATATTGCAGTTTGATCTAATTGAATATTGTAATTAAAAACAAATCCAGGGGTAAATAAAGGAAGCATTTGTTGAAACAAGTTATTTTATAATCATGCACAAAATAACTAAATTTATTGATAAGGAAATAAAAACTCACCTTATCCTGCCCTGTTGTTAATGCATAAAAAATTTCTTTAATACTTAAAGTATATCTTTAAACATTTTTAATTAAATATTTTCAAGAGTTCGTGATCACAAAAGGCTTATAAATACAATTTCTTTATGCAAACTGACTATAAGTAACTTTTGAAATTTTATCACATTATTGAGGCTATAATTATAAAGTTCAAATACATTAACACAAAATAAAATTTTATAAAGTATGAGCAAACGAAATTAATTTTTCACTTATATTTATAATTACTGAATTTTATCAATCTAGTCATAAGATGATGACTGTTATTCCTTTTATCTTTTCCACTTTTTCTGAGTAAAATTCTTAAGTCCAAAATATGTACCCTATTAAAAAAAGAATCCCCGATTAAGGTGTAAAATGATTGCTCAATTGATAAAAAAAAAAAAAAAAAATAATAATAATAGCCTTTTATGGTTTCCATATTTTTTCGAATATTGACTGCTGATTAGACAAATTTGAAATCACTTCAAAACGATAGTTGTTTTATATGTGTATGCTTTCCAACAAATAATCTAGGAAAGAAAAATGAATCAAATTTGTAATTACTGATTGTTTATCATAAACTTTACATATTATTTCATTAAATGTTTTTTAAATTTATTATTCTAAAATTGAGAATAAATTTATTCATTATTTTTTTATGTCAGCTGTAAAATCATTATTCTATGTTTGAAAGATCTTAATTTGAATTTATTGAGATCTATAAAAAATAAATTCATAATTTTTATATAAATCACCTTAGGGGAAGTCCCTCATAGAAATATAAAATAAAATTTTTAATTATTGCTTCCTTTAATTAATTTAACATTAATTTAGCTGTTTACAAATTAAATTTATTGGAGTTTTTTAAATTTGATTTCATGTTACTTTTTCATTAAAACTGCAGATATTTAATAACTGAAAGCTCACACAACTTATTGCTTTTATTACGGTTTGTAAAACAACGTCTTTCAACATTGAGGTTTTGGAAAGTTATTGATTGCTTAGATGGGATCAAACACAACCAAAGTAGCACAAGCCATTGCTTTAAGCAGTGTAATATTATGTTCCTCTCTGCACATTTTAATGACAATTTCATTTGTTCATATAAGTTTTGCTTAAGGTAAAATCTTATATTAACAATTTTATCCAATTTCAGAAGACGAATTGCCCCAATCAGATATATTTCATTGCTTTTGGGGAAATAATTTAGTATTAATTGCATAATACATCTATTTCTGCTAGATTTAGTAATAATCAGGCAACAGTTAAAACAAATCAAAATACAAAACATATAAAAGTGATAGAGAAGAATATGTTACCTGAAGAAAATATATGTTTATAAGAATTGTCAAGTTTCTCAGCATATTTTGTATGTAAGCTTCCCAAATGTCCTGTTCCATTGATAATAATGGTGACACTGCTTTCCGTTATATTTGCAAATTCTATATCCAGGATAACTGGTTTTTCATTTCCTGAAAATAACATTCATAATTATTAGAAATTTTTACTTATAGAATTTCAAAAGTAATTCAAGAACTTGTACTTAAATTGGCTCTCGAAACTGCAAATTAATTAATTTGATAGTAATTTTACTGTTTCATTCAAAGAGATTTAGCAACTAATGATGAATCTAAACAAAGATTTCAGAAATCTTTTATTTGTTACTCAGATTTGCTTACAATTTTTCACTCTGTAGAGAATATAAGTGTATTATCATATGCTTATATATAGCAGTCTCCATAGACAGCTTTGTCTTTTATAGAATAAGTGAGGTCTCACAAGATTAAAATGGTTTAAAATCGGAAAAAGCAAATGTAATTTTAATTTTTTTTAATTTGTTATTTCTTTTTATGCAATCTTCGTAGAAATTATATTTTTTATGCAATTTAATTAAATCTTCGAAAGAATGATTATATGATTTTTCTAATTTCTGATATACATACAAAACACACTCACACATATATACAACGCAATTTAATATTTATAAAATCAGAAAACATTTATATTTATGCCTTTAATGTTTATTTCATATTTTTAAAGTCAATTACGTTTAATCTAGCACGAACCCAATCAAAAAACTTATTTGCTTAAGTCTGGATCTTAACAAGTCAATTTTTTTAATTTGTAAAATTGTGTGTTCGCTTTTTAATTTATGGTCAAATTTCTTAACTGAAAAGTTTTATTGTTGCCTTGATGTTCACAAATGTTATAGATTTCAATTTTTATTTATGGAACCGTTAACTTTTATCCACACTTATTATTAATAAATTTTTTTATATATTTAAACTACAACTTAACAAAAAAGTATTCTATTTAATAAAAAAAGATAGGATTAAGAAAAAGATTAAAAGTGGAACTTGTATTTAAATCCTTAAAAAAACTGTTGCGATTCAAATAAATAACAATTTAAATTATAAGTCGCAAAATTATCAATAAAGTTGGTAATGTTCTATTAAGGAAACCCAAGCATTTCTTGGTCACTTAGTTTATTTAAGCAAACAGAATTTTTTTCTGTATTGTAAATCTAAAATATGGCGTTTTAATTATTCTAATTTATATTTTACTTATTTAAATATTTACATAAAAATTATGTTTTAGGTTTTCAGTGATAAATTTTCTCGTCTACTTTTTCAACTGTTTAAAGACGGCATTTTATGTATAGTTTTATACAAGACTTTGAAATCTTCGGATGTTTACTTTTTTAAGCAAAAATATATTTCACATTTTTTAGAATGTAATAAAAAACATTTAACGAAAAGCGTTCACTAAGCATCCTTAATGGAATTCTATTATTTTTGTTGTTAATCGGAGATTTATAATGACAACGAAAGATAATTTAGATCAAATCATTAACTTAAAATGTTTTACTATCATACAAGAGTTGGGAACTTTGATGTAGTAATAGTAAACGTAATAGTAAACTTAAATGAGGCAATAAATTTGTTTGACACATATTTTCTTCTTCCTACTCAATTCCAACTTATTCCAATCCATCATGAGAGATTAATTTTTTTATAATAGTTAATTCTTTATTGATCGTTTCTATGAATACATTAACGTGTAAAAGGGAAATAAACTAGATGTGCCGATTTTTAAAAACTTTTTTTATTTTAAATTTACATTTATTTTAGAGTAAAATAAAAAAGAAAATTAAAATGGTTACTTATAAAAAAGATAACTTGTAAGTAAAATAAGAAAGAAAAATATCACTTAATTGTTATTAAAAATTTAAATTAATAAATAAAAACAAACGTAACACTTTATATACATATATATATGTATGTATATATATAAAATGGATTTAAATAAATTTATTATATTGTATTTCAGTTAAATCAATGAATTAAATTAATTTTATATCCATATGTATGTAAAATAAAATAAAATTAATTTGATCGCATATATACAAGCTTAAAAGTAATATTTTCGGGCATAAATATGCTTATGAAATAGTAAATATTTTAGTAAAAAATTCACGTAATTTATAAGTAACTAATGATACAAATAGATTTATTATATACCGTATTTTTGTAATTTATTTAACAAAATGAATTTTATTTTCACTCACTTACACAATAAACATAAAATAAGTCAAGTTGTGAATTCATTATATTTCAAAAAGAAATAAATGAGATAATTGTTCAGAGGGACAGATTAATTGCCAAAATGTTTTAACCTAAAAAAAAATTTTGTAGTTTCTTTTGGGAAAACTTTGTGCATTTAAATATTATTTTAAAAAAAATGCAGCATTTTCATTTCAGGTAATGTAATTTTTAGAATAGAAGAATTATATTTTCCAGTACTTGCGTACACACACACACATTGAATTTTCTAAATTCAAGATATAAAATAAATGAATATATGACGTATAGTTTAAATTGTTCGACAAATATTTTTGCGTTTAAATTTGCAAATAAACATAATACTTATTTATAAAAGCAGTTAAAAAAAAGTAATATTTAAAGGATATAAATTACAAATTCCTTAAACATATAAATACCATAATGTAGTCAATATGACTTACTTGGTTCACCAATTGACACTTCATATACCTTGCTACGAATTCCGTGTGAGTTTTTCGCTAAACATGTATAAGTACCATTGTATTCTTTCTTGGTCTCATTGAAAACTAGTACAGAATAGCTGCCACTTGATGTAAGCAATTTCCGAATCTCAACTAGTGGATGAGAAGTTGAGCCTAATTCTTCTCCATTCTAAAATGAATTCGAAAAGCATCTACTTATAAGCCATTTTTAATCTAAATTCATAACAATTGATTTTAGTTGTTGTTTCAATATGGTAGGGTTTTCTCATTAAATCTTCTAAACTCCATAAGAAAAGACATCTACATCCATAAAAAAACTCAATCATGACTATGAAATTAGGCAAAATAACAATCATGACAAAATGACAAATATCGGTCACCGGCATTCGTCGTAGCGCTGGTCGTCCTTGGCTTGCTGAATCTGTGGTTAGAAATAGCTACCAAAGTCTATGAGTCATAGATGAACTCACATTCAGCCATCTAGCCACTTCTATCTGACTTTGTCCTGCCTCTAGTTTCCCAATAGCTCGCCATCGAAATTGTTCGGTCAAATGATGCTTGGAGGCCACAATTTCACTATATCAGATTTCTAATCTCAGACACGCAGTGACAATTGCCGCCTTGGTCTGAGACATTCATTTTCATGCTCCTCGCAAATAACGTATTCCGACAGCAATGCCACTGTTTTGCATAATGTCATATGATTCAGATCCTTTTGTTTACCAACATATTCAAATTTCATTTTGACTTATTTTGGGGAGAGTCTATCTTTTTTTTAAGTTTGAGTAACCAGTGTATTTAACTGTTTAAACATACATGAAATGTGAATGTGGTTGAAAATATTTATTTATATATTCATGAATAAATATTTGATTAAAACGTATTAAACACGTGTGCCAAATAATGATTTGAACTCATTTACTATTCAAAAACTCGATTTAAACAATGTTTGTTTGAAAATATTTTTACATGATCATACGTTTCTTATGTCTTTTTCATTTGGTTTGCCATACTATAATCCTAGCTGCTAAGGATAAAAATGAATTAACAGTTTAAAAATTCCGAACAAGCACATTCGTTGTAAACTTTAGGTCCAGGTTAAGTTTTTATCAAAAATACATTTTTCTGGTGACAATAAACAGAAGCGTTTATGATCTAATCATCAGAGAAATAATCATTCAATCCTAAACTTGTTTTTTTCTCATAAATTTTGAAGAATACACGCAATTAACCCGATTTTCATTTATTCTCATTCTCCATTAATAATGTTCTGAAGTTTGTGAATTAAAAGAAAATAATAGACATCTGTTATCAAAACTCAATGATTCAGATTATTCTACAATGTTCCAAGATAATAGAGAATATGAATTCAAATGCACAGTAACGATGAATACACACTGAACGCGAAAGAAAGCGATATAGTGTTTATTTTGACGAAGTATAACACTTTGATTAATTTTCCGTTTTTTAATTCATTTTTGATTAATTCGTAATGGTGTTTCCTTATAACGAAATTTCGCGAACAATTAAAGTTAAAGTACTTTTAACTTCTTATATAGCAAGTGATACTTCAATGAAATTACCACATTCTTGTATCACTAAAAAAAAACTGAATAAAATGCATTATTCAGATTAAAAATTGTAAAAAGATTTTATGGAATTCTTCTACTAAAACTCTCATTCATATTGAAAGAAAAGCCTTAGCCTGTCACTTCAACAATTTTACTAACAGTGAAGACTTTTTTTGTTAAATTTATAATAACAATAAAACATTTTTGTCTTAGACACTGTTCGTTTGAGCAACCCTTATTTTTAAACTAAAAATGTAAGATTCTAATTCTTTAATTTAATGTTGCAATTCATGTATAATTTCTTACCTCGTAATACCATTTATAAGAAGGCCAAGGATCTCCAGATGCAGAACACTTAATTTCCAATTTTTCACCTTCATTTGCACTGATTTTTGTTACATCTTTGTCATCAAATATAGGTGGTCCTACAAAAATTATATATATGAAGAAAACTAAAAATAAAAATTTTTAGTACACTAGAATTAATTCGTTTAAGGTTTATTTCTTTAGAATTTATAATATTTTCTATTCATCTTCAGAAGCTGTAATAAAGATTATACTATGTATTGTATATATATATATATTAAGAAAATATTTTTTAAATATTAAGTGTTCAAAAAACAATAGAAGCACCATTTTATTGGGAAACAAATGATTTTACATAATTTTATATTTATAAAAACTTTATAGGCTTATATAAACCTACCTGCTCTTACGGTAATCAACCAAGAAAGTAGTCCAGTGACTGTTCGTAAGTGCATTATTTGTAGAAAAATTATAGAAATTATATAATTTAAAAAAGTTATCTAAACATAAATTTGATTTACGCTGCTGTAAAAACTAAAATGGTTATGTTACCTGAAACACAAGCAGAGATAAAGTAAACAATGATAACGAATGTGATAATTTGATCTATGTGTATAATCATAATGTAATCTGTAAAAATGTTATCTTAATCTTAAGTGTAGAAGGGGGGGGAAAGAAAGAAAGAAAAAGGGGGAAAAAAAGAAAAAAACAATAGTATAATTTTAAAAGTTCGTTAAGTTATTCTTAAAAGTTCGAATTAAATTTTATTTGTATTTTTATATAACTCATAAACGATAGAGAGAGATTCAATTAAACTTTTAACTGAGCTATATACTATATATCTGTGTGCAAAAATTGTGTATGTCACGTATGTAGTAATCTTAAAAAATTTCTTATAAATATTCAAATATTATTGAGTAAAGCAAAATATTTTGTTTAATTTTGTTCGCTGTAAAAATGTGTAAATGTTATAAAGATTAGAGTTTTCCAAATAAAGTAACTAATAAACATTTAAGAGTCGTTCAAACTTCGAATGTTTTCCTTTCAAATATATTTCAGAAATAATTGTTGAGTGTTAAACTGCACTCAGAAAAAAAAAATTAAACGAAGTATAAGGGGTGATCAAATGAAAAGGTACGAAACGACACGGTTTGTACAAATGTAGACTTTATTCAAAATATACACCATAGGTTTGAGCACAACGATAACACTAATGAACAAGCCGCAAGATTCCTTGTTCCCAGAATTCCTGTGGCCGTGACGAGATCCATTCCTTCACAGCGTCCTTGAGTACGTCATTCGAGTTGAAGCGTTTCCCTTTCAGGCGTTTCTTCAGTTCACCAAACACATGGAAATTACACGGCGACATATCCGGACAGTAGGGTGGATGATCCAACGTCTTCCACTTGAATTTAGCCCTTTCCATGTGTGTGACTCTGGAAAGTAAGGACCCGAGTTATTATGGAGCAGAACCACACCCTACTTAAGAAGCCCCGGTCTTTTGTTCTTGATTGACCTGCGTATACGTCGGAGCGTCTCACAATACACATCGGAGTTTATACACATCGGAATTCAATACACATTGGAGTTTTCTGTGCTTGAGGAATGACACAAGTAATGGACCTTGAACGTCGAAAAAGACGGTAAGCAACACCTTTCCTGCTGACGGCATGGCTTTGGACTTTTTAGGGGGAGGTGACGACGCATGCTTCCACTGCATGCTGTCCTATTTTGTCTATGGCTTGAAGTGATGGTACCAGGTTTCATCATCTGTGACGATCCACTCCATTAAAGCAGGGTCTTCTGATACCGAAACAGATGTTGCAGTGCTAGCCCCATACGCAGTTCCTTTTGCTGATCAGTGAGCAGCTTCGGAATCCAAGCGCTCATCTTCCGATATCACAACCTGCCGTGAACAATTGTCCACACGGACATCCATCTTCACCACCAACATTCGCAATGTGACACGCCAATTACTTCTCACTAAATCGTCCAGCTTGTCTTTTAGATCGCTCGTAATGACAATGTTTGCCTGGCCTGGTCATCATCCACACTTTCACGGCCTGAACGAAAACGGACACTCTATTTTCTGACAGACTTGTCGAAGACACATTTCCCCCCGTAAACGGTCACCATTCGGTGATGAATAACTGCCGGTTTCTTATCTTCCGCTGTCAGAAATCCGATAACACCTCTCTGCTCCTCAAGCATCGAATTTTGCAACGCGAACGACATCCTGTCATCATACGGACTGCTGCATCATATGGACGTCACTTTTGGTAACAGCCTCTGCTCTCTCCTGCGTATGCGGGCGCCCGCGCATGGTGTCAGAGACTCCAATCACATCCCGAGATGTCTCGCTACGTTCTCCTATGGCGGAATAGGCAAATATTAAACTGTTACGTTTCGTACCTTTTCATTTGATCAGCTCTTGTATTTCATTAAAAATTGTTGTACTCATTTCAAGTAAAATTTTATTATAGCATAGTTATGTTAATTATCATAAATTAAGGAAAGTCACAAAAATTATAATAACGCAAAAAGATATGTGTGGAATTTAATGAAGCTTCATTATACCACACATTAAAAAGTGTAAAATAGCATGAAAAGAAATCAGACAATTATGGTGTTTTAAAAGTTAGCATATGTATACAATGAACAAATGGGAGATGTAAGCCTGGTATAGGAAAAATACCTTTAATATGTGGTATGATCCCCCACTCCCGACGAGGTACATCAGAAGCAACGATGTGTGATGCTCTCAGTTATGTGGTCTATTAATTGAATAAGAAGAGCAAGCCATTGCTCTTCCAAACGTGTTGAAAGTGTGGCTAGGGTCCTAAAAGAGGAATTGACAGTTGGCAGTTCTGGCAAGTACGTTTTCCCTCAGAAATCAAATTTTAAGTTACGTATGGGTGGTTGATTTTACCATCGTATGATGGTAGAAACCTATGCAAATGTATTTAGAATACATAAAATTTTGACTGAATGAGTGAATGAACAAGATATGAACAATCGAAGATAAGATCCTAGATGAAGAACAGAATGCACAGAACGATACATCCAAAAGGGAGTTGTGGTAGTTCCACAAACTACTGTTATTTCCTTTGCGGTGGAGGAAAAACTTAAGATGATAATTATTTGGGAATATCTATTTTCTAATTCAATAGATACTTCGTGATAGGTTGAAAGGGGCTTGGATATGCATTGAAGTTTACAAAAATTGAGAAACTGAAAAATGTCAAATCACTAAAATGAAATATTCCGATGGCGCTGTCAATTAGACACTTGGACAACTCAATAACACAATGTAGTAGTCACCGATTGGTTTCAGTCTAGTTTGAAAAATATATTCAACATATGAAGGTCTGGAGCCACCAAGGAGAGAGAGCCAATTCCAACATTATCGCAGAATGCCGTTCCTCTCGTCAACATGGAATAATGGTTGCAAATGCAATAACTTACTATTAAAAATCGCCTTTATGGCAATAGATGCACATAGATTATATTAAAATACGTTGATTAACTTTGAACTATTGTAAAACCTGACATCAAATCTTCAAAAGCAGAGCTTGTGTATAGAATTTTTCTCAAACTGCCACATAACAATAACATATATTCTGAAACTCAATCTTCTAGTTCATGTAATTACACTTTTGTGCAACTATAACTCTGTTATAGTTGCACAAAAACACAGCTTAAAACAGCTTAAAACTAATTTCCACATCTGGCCACGTGAATTAAAACATTTTCATGCACCCTCAGTTGAAGGAATGCAGGCATATGTATCTTCGTGTGGATAAAGTTGTTCTAATTAATTTTTTTGTATTAGACCACAAGAAGTAATATCAAGAATTGATAAACACATTATCATTGATATAAATGAAAGGAAAAATTGTTTCATTAGATAGAATAAACCTGCATTTATTTTTAAAGATCAATCTATTAATACAGATCATTTTTACATCAGAAAAGATTTACCTATCTTTCTTCCTAGTGTTTCAATATTCCAACAAAATCAGTCAGACAAGTGAGATTTCCTAAGAGATATCAAACTAAGATTATGTTAAAATCTATTTAAAGATGGTGTATATGTTTCTAGACATTTATGTATATTATTCATATTTCCTTTATAATTAATATTATTTTTATGTATAAGCATATTTATATTTAATTAAAGTGTGTTTTAACTGAAATATATAAATTATCGTTGCATGAGCATGCTATGTATGTATCGTTCTTTCGCTTCTCTTCATCACTGGGAGATACTGATGTTAAAGTGTTGAAATTAAGCAATGTAAAGAGACAATGTCACACATTTTACACTATGATAAAAGTTTAACATTTTACTTAACTAGTTTCTCAAAAATTTATTACATGCAACGATGTTTCTCGCAGTCGCTCACGCATGCTAATCTATGTCTCGTAAAATGAAGTTCAATCGGAGTTCGTTTTTCTAAAATGAAATACTTAACACCAATTAAAGTGGCAAAAAGAAATTCCTTTAATTTATTTAAATAGTTAATTTTGATTATTTACTTATATTAAAATCATTACTAAAGGCATTCATAAAATACATCTTGACAATAAATGCTAGTACTTGATATTAGTAAGACAACACATCTACAACTATTATTACGCAGAATATTGCATGGTAATAAATTGTACATTTAAATAGAAAGAGTAATTTCTCATCTATTCGTCGAGCCATGATTAAAATAATTAAATTGTCATATTTGATGTATTATATTTATTTGTAGGAAAAAGTTATATTCACATCAAAGTTGAGATCTATCTTGTAGCCCATTGTTAAGGATGTACGAATTTAGACCTCGCATAGGACAATCTCTAACAGAACATACTGCATTTTAGTTAGTCATTGTCTAGGCAGAAATTTTGTTGGAATGACATTTACAGATGAGACATTGTGACAGCAATACAATACTCAGATGTACAATCCGAGATTCCTTTGCTACGTCACACTGAAACCAAGCGGCTCAGTATAACTTCACGTCGTGTCTAAGATTAGCATACAAGTGAAGTATCGTATGCAGATGCAGCGCTTGGGAGGATGACTATACATTTTTAAAATAAGTCAAGACATGGCTTGGGTGATCGCTATATAAGACAATGCAATAGCAGTTGCTCTTGTTTTCGTATAGACAAGAATCTACATCTCAATGAGTTGTCATCATAGACAATAAAAAGAGATAGCTGATCCCTATAGAAATAATAGCGATCAATGTATTCTGATGTAATGATCATCTCGTAAAATGCCCGTTCAAATACTGTAAGCTATGAATAGAAATTAAGGTATTCACATATTAATAAATGAGAATTACATTCGTTTTGAATTTAAATTTTTTCTTAATGATTCTAGTGACACTAACATTAAATCCTTGATTTATAATTCAAATGTAAAATTTATCATTTTGTATAAGGTAAAATTGTAATAGATTTTATCTGCACGATGCGATATGGTTCACAGAAACCAATGTTGTAAAAATGAATTATATAAATAGTGTGAACTTAAAGCATGTCTTACAGCTTAACTTAAGGTGAATTATCAATGCCTAAAAACTACAATAATTTTATACTTTCTTGCTCATGTCTTTGTCCGAGATCTAGTAGATTTTTTCACATTTTAGTGCACCATATTTGGATACAAGTGCAGTTCAACTAACAACAAAGCTGATATTTTTAGCAATTCTTTTTAAAATTTGTAAAAATTAACCAAAATGATCAGAAACTGCATCAAAAGATGTATCCCAAAAGACTTTAGAATTGAGATAGTTAGAAGTAAAACAGGTTTAATAACATTATGGAATTAATGGCATAATTTTAAAATCATGATTTTAATATAACAAGCAGAGGAAAAATAAGTATAATTTAATTAATATTTTTTTCGTTAAAATCTTAGCACCTGGTGCGAGTCTAGCATGACATATTAAATTACAATCACATTGAAATCTGCTATGCCAAATCCCAAATGATTCATGCGCAAATCGAAATTGATCTTGTTAAAGAATCCATTGTGGTACAGTAATATATAGCTTTGGCTTATTTGACTGCCGTACCAAGTACTAGGGCTTAACCTTTTTTCAGCATAAAAGAAAAATTGAGCTTCGTTTTGAAGCAAATAGTTTCAGTATATAATGCAATACACTCAACAATAATTATGTTAATTAGTTAAAGTAAAAAAAACAGGAAAAAGAAATATGAGTTATAAAATATTTATTTATATGATGAGAATGATGTTCCTGTACAATTTATACTTGAGCACTGTTGATACACATTTATCAAAACACACAAACTTTCTCTTTAATGAAATAACAACCATACGAAAATTCTTAAATAACAGAAATAAGATGCTACAAGCTCACTTTTATTTTACAATAAGGATTTAAAACAATATGCACATACATATTTCACATTAGGAAAAAGTACTGAAAATGCTAATAAATATAGAGCACAATGAGGAAAATTATATTAGTACATATGTGGAGAAATTGAAGAAAGAATTTTAAAAGGGCTCAAAAATTGAAAAATAACATTGTTGTTTAACAATAATATGTATTTAAGTAAAATTATATAATCCAATGGCAACACTGATTTAAAACTATTACGATTATTAGTTTTAAATACATGCATATTAATGAATTTAAAATAATTTTTAATAGTTATTTAAATGGATTTTAAAAAATAAATATGGATTTATTGAGATAATTTCTTATTTCAAAAATACATGGGTCATTTATTACTGTTTAGTATTTTTAATAGTAGATGTAAGTTTTTAGGAATTCGCTTGGACCAATGAGTGTTAAAAGTTAATTTACTTTACCAAACAATTCGTTTTATAAATTAAGTAATCAAAAAAAATTTGTAAACACTATATGAGAAACACATGCAAAATAAAATTCATACCTACTTTCATTTTATTGATGATAAATTAGTGTAAGTAATGATATATTTTGTTTCAAAATTACATTTTTATAAAGATTTTTTTCAACATTTCATTGTTGCATTTCTGAAAAAAAAAAAAGTACCTTAATTCTGTAAACCATTCGGACAGTTTAGGGGACCACGTTAGGAACCAGCTATTCATCATGAGTGTTCATAAAAACTAGCATCTACTGTAATTTAATCAGTAAAAACCTAACAGTTTTCTCACTAAGGAATAATGAAAATAATGATATTGTACCAATATCATCAGTAAAAATATAATTTGTCGCTCTAGTTTTGAATAAGGGAGTAATTTAACTAGAATATACAAATTAAGGGTAATTCCAAACAAGGTATCTTCTCTTGAACAGTACAAAACAGGAACTTCTGATTTGAAGGCCAGAATATTGAACATTTAGCTGCCAGTTTAGCTCAGTGAAGTCAAGAATAGTTCCAGTTCATAGAAGTCAGTCTAATTGAACGTGAAAAAAATGTATCTTTAAAATTTCAATTCTCATTAAAAAGTAGATGCTTGTATAACTACTGTAGTTAAATAAATAAAATACTACCATTCATATTCATATTTGTGAATATTTCCTGAATTA
The DNA here is from genome assembly GCA_026290005.1 of Latrodectus geometricus. NCBI lineage: Eukaryota > Metazoa > Arthropoda > Arachnida > Araneae > Theridiidae > Latrodectus > Latrodectus geometricus. Next base: position 575,183 of record JAPDSC010131045.1, on the reverse strand, counting down.
CATAATTTTAAAAAATTTATATCAGTATATACTTTTACAAAATTATAATTTATTATAAATAAATAGACTATAATTTTGAATTAGAACAAAAATTAAAACAGCAGAAAACATACAATTTAATGAAAGATGCCTTTTAATATGATTGGAAATGCACTCAAAGTATTCTCTGAAAACTAAAACATTAGTACCTTTATCTAAAAATAGGAAATTGGATCAAAGTAAGCAAAGGAAAGACATTGCTAAGTAAACAATTTCTACAAAACAAGATGATAATGAAGAAAAATGCTTCACATTTCACAATTTTTTTTAAACAACAAAGCAAATAATTAAAAGCTGCTGTAAATCATAATAAAATTTAACATTTTGATAAATATTTCCAGCAGTGAAAAACTTATGAAAAGAAAATACATAAAATATTTAAAAAATTGTTTTTGAAAATATGAATAGTAAAATAACTCTACTTACAATTCCAAATTATGTATGCTGATGATCAATTTAAAATATAAGAATGTATTTATGGAACTGATCTGTTCCTTTTTCTGACATAAAAGCAACATATTTATGTTTAAAAAAAAAAAAAAACATTTAGGTAAAAGAATTAAATTTAGGTAATAAATTTAGATTATATATTCATAAGTTTGATATCAATAATAAAAGTATAAGTTCTAATGAGCTAAATGTTGCTGAATAATATTATAATTAGAATTAACAACATATTTTTGAGCCCTTATAAAACTGGAAAATACAAAAATATGAGACTACGCAAAAATATATTTTGTGAATTTTTTAAGAATATAGTTCTCAAGCTTTAATTTTCAAGATTCATGAACCAAATGAATCAGTTAATAAGATTTAGGACAATTAATCAGACATCTTTTATATTCTATGATTCTAGTTTTATATGCCAAAGATTTTAATAAATATAAACAGTAATTGATCATAAAAACAGTGCAATTAAATTTTTAATATTCATATGATTCTGAGTTTACATATATATCATTAATACAGAAAAGAGAATTATATAGCACCATTATGTGATATAAGTCTCACAAAGACTGCAGAAATAGTTAATACAAGTCATTTAATTTTATATTTTTTCTAGAAAAATTTCAATTACCACCCAAATAGAGTGGAAGTGAAATAAGATAATGAAAAATATTATATAGAATACAAAAAGATTTTTTATAACAAATGCAGTCACTAACTTATACAATAGATTTGTTCAGTTACATAAGTGATAACCTCAGAAAAAGTGGGATTTAGAGGAAAAAAATTCAAGCTATAAGTTAGCATTACTACCATCAAAAAATAATTTAGCATTAGTTGTGACAAGTTAAGCAACATTTCACAAAAAGAAAAATATCACAATTTTTTGAAAGAAGATCCAAGAAAATTTTACATAATTCCATACCTTAAAAAAGAGAAACATAAATTCATAATCATTCTTAATCTATTCTTTTAATAAGAAAATAAATAAATAGTATTAAAATTTTACAGCAGCATTTATTTTATTATATTTATTTATTCATATTTTGTTATTAGAATAAGTGAACTCTTATTTGCAATTCATTATATTTATTGATTCAATTATTTTGTATTTTAACATAATAGTTCCATGAAAAATTTATTCCAACCATGACATTAAACAAAAGTCTGAATAAAGGACATTTTATGGAAAGAGAGAGATAAACAACACATTTTTTAACAAGACTAAACTTTATAACATAAATTTCAAATCAACAAAATAAATATAATTCTTTGAATAATCTTTTGAATTTTAAAAATTATTGCAAGTAGATAAGAGCAACAAAATACATTGTATCTAAGAAATATTTCCTTACACAAATGTAAGGAATAAGTAGAAAAAAATGACTGTTGCTTAAAATATTTGTACAAAACAATTATAAAATAACTATACATATATATGTATATACAAATAATATACACATATATATTCATACAACATTTATATCAAAAATACAAAAAAAAGTAAATAAATTTAAATGCAAACAATCTAAAAGATTTATAAAGTTGTAAAAAAAAATTATCATTTCTTTAGTAAGAAATAAAACAGCAATAAAATACAACAGTTTCCTTTACACAAAAACTGATGAAAAAGTAGAATTTTCAGATAGTTCAGTAATTTTAAAATTCATAACATTTAAAAATTTGTTAAGAATATGATATAACAAAACAAACAAATTGAAAAAAACAAAATATTCAATCTGCAAGATAAAAGTTGGGTAGGAAAAGACTTATAATTATTTTTAAAGCTAGAACAAATAAAATCATTAAAAGCTATTAATATGAAAATATACTTATTTCAATAACAAAAGTCAGAAATCTAACTACTTGACCGGAGTGAAAAAAATGTTAAAAAAATAAATAAATAATCGTTTCATTAATAAAAAAGATATATTTCAAAATTACCTGAAATTAATTAATTAAAAAAGAGGACATGCTAAAAATTTTATTTTTTTAACTTGATTAGAAATTAAGAAGAAAAAATTAGCTTTCTTTATTGAAAATAATAGAAATCCCAGTGTTAAATAATAAATAAATAAATTTCAAGTGTCAAACAATAAAATATGGAATAAAAATATTCTTCTGCATGCAGTTCATTTCATTAAAATCTAGTTCATTTGTTTGAATAATTTTTTATTTACCTGAAATAATTTATAAAAAAAATTAGTAACAACTACATAGAAGAAATAAAGTGCAGGTATTACTTCCATTCAATCAATATATTTTAAAAATAGAATCAACAATATTGATCATTGTACCAGAGGTTTTTTACATTTAATTTAGATGAGATACAAAATAATAATCATCACAATGCATATTAAAAATTACAAATTTTTTAAGTAATAAATAGCAATAAATTATCTATATACAAGTAAATCTTTCCACTGTGCAAAATTTTAAAAAATATGGGTTTGCACAAGTTTAAATAATATGTTACAATAGATGAATAATGTTGAAACAGCAAATATATTAATATGTATTTAACAAAATAAACTTGTTTTAAACTCTTAATATTATATTGAACATATATTTAATTTTTCAATCGTTATAAATATTACAAAATTTATTCTATTGCTGCAATATGGTTTAGTTGATATACTTAACTATTTATAATGCATAAAATGGAATTTTTCATAACAAATAAAATATATTCTCTGATTGAAAATAACTATTTTTGAAAATTACATTATTATTTTTTAATTATTCTTAAATTTAAATATACAAAATAATGAATTAAAAGCAAATTTAATGCCAACATTCACACTGTATAAATGGAATTGAACTCTAGTCCTTATTTATTAACTAAAACACTCTGTTCATTGACTTTAATGTAATTGAAATGTAACTTTGTTGAAACTACCTGTAATTATTTTACACTTTTTCAACACATAATTTTAGATATTATTTTATGCTTGAGAAGATATAATAAAAGAAAAAAAGTTATTATAAGCTATGATATGGTTTGAATACCGATCTGATTTTAATGATGATCTTCAATACTCAATAATCACAATTGAAGAGCATTAGAAGAAATTTCCAAAGTCAAAAATAGAAAGCCACAGTAAGCATTCTCTTCTAAAACGTGCCCATCCAAATCACATTCTTCTTTTACAGTCAAATGATTTAAATAATAGCAGCCAACTCCTTTTTTATAAGTGTAACAAAACATTGTCTTGTTGTGCTCAACAAAAATTCGTTTTCTTGTCACGGAAAAAACACTGTAAACTTTAATACAGGTTAATCTTTTTAGTGATAGGTTTACGGCACATATGGCATATTTTTAGAGTTTGTGCACATGCTACACATGCACCATGTCCACACATAAAGGCAACATTTCGCCTTCTTTCCATGCATATAGAACAACTATGTGCTTCTTCAATTTCTTGAATCTTGCTTTCTAAATATCTCAATCTCTCCACACTGGCTTGACGGACTTTAGTAGATAAAACTCTGCCATCTAAAAAATACATAAATATAGACAAAAAAAAATTTATAAACATGAACTATATTTTGTATAATTATGTACAAAATAAGTCTAAATTACTCTTTTTTTAAATACCAAAAGAGATATTAATATAATCTATAATTATACATAATATAATTATGCATGGTTTGTATATAAAGAAAGAATATATATATATATATATATATATATATATATATATATATATATATA
>JAPDSC010131045.1:557782-570972 GCA_026290005.1 Latrodectus geometricus | reverse complement strand
ATATATATATATATATATATATATATATATATATATATATATATATAAAACTTTATTAATGTAAAATTAAGACTTCTTTTTGATTTGTTATAGAAGCATTGAAATGTTTATAAGATAACTTTAGTATAAATTTTAAACCATTTATTAATTTATTTTTCATAGAATAATAGTTAAAAATCTAAGTATACATTCTTATTTTTAAGAAATTAAAACATTACTATTCAAACACATCAATATTATTATTTAATGTAAAATTTTGACAGATGAATGACCATTTTATATTAATAAACATACAAGTGCATTAATAGTTTTAAATTAAAAATTAATAATACATTAATTTTTAGTTTATTGAGATAGATTACAACTAAGATAAACATTGCAAATTATCCAACTTAAAAGGAAAATAATCAAAATTTATCATTAATACTGAAATTTATTATTATTAAACATTTCCATTAAAGAAATAATTGGGAAACAATTTTATATTAACATTTGCTCAAAGTTAAATTAGTGCTTAAAATTTAGCATTTATCTTTACTTTTCAAAGAATATTATGCTGACTATATTTCCATAATTTTTTCTAGCATTATGAGTTCAGAGCAAAACAGTCTGATTGCTTCAAAATCTATACTAAATAATCAGATAACCAAAGTTAATAATCTCAAACTTACTTTTCCCTAATATTATAAATTTCAATTTTTAAAATTAATGTTTTGAAAGTTAAAAATTATAATAATTAATTACAGTTAACATTAATCAACCACTTACTTCTAATCTAGCAAGAAAATAAAAACGTAATTTCTTCAGTTAAATATCTGTTCCTATCATACCTGACATTACTTTTTTTTCTTAATAGATAACTGATTTTTGCAACACTGCTAATTAATAGAAACTATGTGTATTTTTTAAAACAGTGTGAAAATTTGAAAAAAAAAAATGCAGTAAATAATTTGGTTAATAAAACTTATAAGAAGTGGAGACTAGGATAAAATCATTATCAAATTTGCTAATGAGTGCATGTTAGGTTAGTTTAGAATTTGAAGAACATCATGATGACTTAGAATAAAGTATACAATAATATTTCAATTTAAAAATTTAATAATAGAGTCCCTTTTACATATTCATTTCAGTATATTTTTTAAGATAGATGAATTAGATAATAGTATAAATTACATAATATTTGACTTAAAGTGTATTGAAAATTACAAACTGTTCAAAATTACTAGAAATAAAGTAAAGCATAGCTTGTTATTTCAGTAAATACTTCATTTTGATTTATTTATCTAAACGAAGCCGAACTTTAAATTAACAGATATTTTTTGTGTTAAATAAATACAACAATTTAGAATATTAGAACTTATATTGAAAACAGTTCCATATCAAAACAAACTAAACTTGTATTTCAAAAAATAGTATTTACTTATATTTACTTGAAAGTTTATTTATTTAGATGTGAGCAATATTATGACATCAATCATAAGACTATTATGATATGAATTATATAGTTTCCCAGATACCTAGGTTTAATATGCAAAATTTTATAATCAAGACACATCGCCATAACTTTTTTTCTGATTTCAGTACTGAACTTTATATCATTGTCACTTAATTCATTGTGGTCTGAAAATACAAAAAATGTCATTTACATTATAAGCAACTTCTACATTTTTTATAGCGTTAAACAGTATGTGTCTAGCCATTTAATCTTGGTATTCAAATATAAATTTGAAATCATTATCTAATTAAAATGACTTGCATCTTGAATTCATCTTTTTGGAGATATTAACCAAGTAACAAGTCCTTCCTTGGTACCTTTGACTTCTTTTGACAACTTTCACAGAAGTTTACATAAATCCTCACAGTATCACTAGTAATATTTATGTACTTTTTTGGAGTTACTGTTGTAGCACGAGATAAAATATGGCTATTGGTTTGACATAATAAGTCAGTGCGAGCCTCTGGTTTCTTTAAAGTGTTTTATTCAACAGCAACAACATGACTAGAGAAAAAGTTAGAAGTACAGTATGAAGAAATGGAATCACATGACCTAACACAGCGCCATCTATAGGAAATGAATGTTAGTTAGCTTAAGTGGAAGGAAGAAGATGCAACATCCTCCAACCGCAAAAGGATAAAATTTTAATCTAGCCAAAATTTCAAGTTAAAAATTGAACATTAAAAATTCAAATGAAATTAGCTTGTTACAAATACATAAAGCATCTAAACATGTGCTAAGGAAAAAAGCATTAATGAAGACCAATACAAAATTGATATTACAATTTAACAGGTTTGGCAGTTCTCAAAGTTTTACTTAAAATACCCGATGTTTCCAAACGAAACAATCTTTGAAATGGTCGAACCACCTCACCATTTTCAGTTTTGACCCTTGCAACTCGGGAAACACCATCACGTCCTTTATAGATTTCAATGATTTTAGCTAAAGGCCAATCAACACGTTTCTTACCATCAGAGCTGATTAATACCATATCTCCCACCTCAAGTGGGGTTTGATGGACGTGTCTGGAATGTTTAAGGAGAGAAATATATTCCTTTTGAAAACGCATCTTAAGCTTTTGTTTAACGGACTGGAGGTGTTTCGCACGTTTGCGTAGGTTCAGCACATTCTGTTCAAGATCCTCGACTCTGAATTCAGTCTGATCCTGTAAAAAGAGAGAAGGTGTTAGTGGCACAAGATCTGATGGCTCTTCGGAGAGGTAAGTAAGAGGTCTGCTGTTGAGGATGGCTTCACACTCACACACAACAGTATACAGTTCTTCGTAGCCAAGACTCGCTTTTCCCAAATTCCGTCTCAACAATTCCTTCAACATTCTTACCACTCTTTCCCACCAACCTCCCCACCAAGCGGCAGTAGGTGGATTAAAATGCCAGGAGATCTTTTTCAAATCTGAATGAGACACAATTTTACTCCAATCGATATTTTTTGAACTTGTTGTTTGCACCGATGAAATTGGTTCCATTATCAGAGTAGATTGTTTTCACTCGTCCTCGACGCGAGATGAATCGTCTCAAAGCAAGAAGAAAACTTTGTGTGGAAATGTCCGAGACAAGCTCGAAATGCACCGCACGGTACACTGCACACGTGAAGATAGCAATCCAAACTTCATCACGATTTCGAAGAACCAAGGGACCTGCTAGGTCTACTCCAGTTGTTTCGAAGATGGCTGACATTCGCACACGTTCTTCAGGTAGAGGAGCAAACATTGGTTTGGACTTAAATCTTTGGCAAATTATGCATTTGGATACAACTGAACGAACAGTTTTCCTAGATCGCAAGATCCAGTATCTCTCACGAAGGATTGTGACTAGAGTTTGTACACCTACGTGAGTGAAGGTTCGATGAGTTTCATCTATGAGTTTGGAAACAAGCTCATGCTTGTCTGGCAGCAGGGTAGGACGCCTGAAAAAGTCATCATCACCTGTGAAGATTAATTTTGTCTCTACTCTAAGAATACCATTGGAGTCCTGGTATATGACAAAGTTAGGAGGAATTAATTTGCGGTTTTTTCCGAATGTCTGTCTTTGTATATAAATGAATATTTCAAGCTCAGATTGGGCGATCTCTTCATTTGCTAAGTTCCCCTTTAAGATGGTTTCACTACGATTATTTATTAAAGATTTAGCATTAGAAATAAAACGTTTTACATAAGCCAGAATTCTAGCAATTGTAGAAAATTTTGAAACTCTATTAGTCCAATCAAAGAAATTGGATGCGGAGTTATTTAAGGAGATACTTGACGTAGCAGTAGGTTTTAACTCAGTGGTTGCCAGTTCCAATGCATCGGAAAAATCACAGTTTTCAGTTTTTGGCCAAGAGTCTCGACTTTCTAACCATTTGGGACCCTGCCACCAACAAAGACAAAAGAGAGTTTGGGCGTTGCATCCACGAGACGCAATGTCTGCTGCATTCATTTGAGATGGTACGTAATACCAATCATCTTTTGAAGAACTCGAATGAATTTCCTTTATTCGATTGTTCACAAAGGTTTTCCATGTTCCGGTATTCTTTATCCAACAAAGAACCACTTTAGAGTCAGTCCAGTAGAAGGTTGGGATACCAGAGATGTTCAAGGAAGTTTTGACTGTCTGGACCAAACGAGTACCAATTAAAGCAACAAGGAACTCTAGTTTTGGTGTAGACATTTCAGTTTTGATTTTAGTGATGGGATCCTTTCTTAGAGGAGTGACACGTGATTTTGTCTGAACTAATCTAATTATAACTTCATTTTCGCATTCGATACGCAAAAACACGCATGCTGCAAATGCCCTCCCACTAGCATCGCTAAACATGTGAATGGTAGTAGTTGACTCAGCAATTAATCCCCCGAAATAACGCGGAATTTGAATAAATTTAAAAAAACCCAAGTTAGAAAGCCAAATTTTAAATTCCTCTACAATTTCAGAGGGAAGTTTATGATCCCATCCCAGCTTATCGTTTTTCCACGCTTTTTGCATTAGAAGCTTTGGAATGAGTGTTACGGGTGCGGTAAAACCGATTGGATCGAAAATTTTTTGCGAAATCGACAAAAGTTGCCTTTTTGTACATTTATCATTAATTTCAGTTGTGATGCAGTTAACATCACACGCAATTGTATCTGAATCGGGATACCATAAGAGACCAAGTACAGGAGAATATCTACAGTCATTTAAATCCCGATTTTCACTTTGAGAAGAAAAAACCCATCCCGTAAGCTCAAAACCAGCTTGGGACATTACCTGACAAGCCGTCTTTGAAAATTGTTCCGACTCGAGATTGTTTTCGACGCTTGTCACTACGTTGTCAACGTAAAATGCATCTTTCAATTTTAGAGCGATATCATTCCCATTTTCTTTCATTTTATCTAGGTGGTGCTAAATTGTTGCCATAAGCAAAAATGGACTTGATGAAAGGCCAAATACCACTCTACAATGTCTGTAGATTTTAATTTTGCGTTTTTCAAAGTCTTCCCACCAAAGAAAGCGAAGAAAATTTCTATCAGAAGGAGATACGCTTATTTGAAGAAATGCTTTGCTTATGTCAGAAATCATGCCAATTTTATTCTTGCGAAATCTATTTAAAATATTGGGAATCATTTCAATATAATTCGGACCTGTAGCTAAACATTGATTCAAGGAAACGGCATTTTCATCTTTGGACGAAGCATCGAATACGGGCCATATTTTAGTTGTTAAACTAGATTCCTTAAAAACAGCTCTGTGAGGGAGGTACCTGCATGTCATTTCATTTTCTTTTTCGTTAACTGACACTAGTTCTATGATCCCCTTTTGTTCCCATTCCTTAAAAATGTTGTCATAAGACTCAAATTTTCCATTCGCGATAAGTTTAGAAGTCATGGAGCCTAAATGTCTCTCCGAATGATCTCTCAAATCACTTAAGTTAGGATGACCTTCAATCCATGGAAGATTTACTTCGTACCTACCATCACGAAATTTAACAGTTTTTTCGAAAAAAGACAAAGTTTCACTCGATTTCTGTTTTTGTTTTATTTTCTACGGGATCTCTAATACCAAGAATATCCAATGACCAAAGGTCGCAAATTTTGCTAGCACTATGCAGCGAAATTATGGGCATAGCATGAGTAGAACTAGTTTTAGCGGATTCTGATTTCCCCATTACTACCCATCCTAAGAACGTTTGGACAGCGGTTAAACCATTGGGCTGTTGACTGATACAACCAGTCAAAAGTTTTCCTAAATAATCAGCACCAATAAGGACCGATATATCAGAATTATCATTTTCACTATCGGTAAATAAATACCAAGTTTAGTGAAGCATTTAGTATCAATTTTACTTATTTTAGGAACGGTACCACAAATAGTTTCTTTGTCCAACAATACTACTCCACACGAAAAGTTTCCGCGTATTTCCTGAAGCTCACACTTTAAAGCCGAATGCTTAATTTTTTCCGTTTCAATACCGCCAAATAAACTATGCGTTAGAAACTCAGAATGGTCATGTTTTAAGTTTAAATACTCTGCAACATCACGAGCTATATAAGAACGCTGCGACGCCGAATCGAATAAACAACGAACAATTTTTGACCTGGAAGGGCCTGACACTCTTATTTGAAGTGTTTGTAATAAAACATCTGCTGAATGAGACGAGCTATGACTCACGACACTATTTGTCTCAATTTTGTTAATACATGCAACAGATTCTTCCCCTTTGCTTAAATTGGGGCATAATATCGGATAATGTTTTTTAGTACAGACTATGCATCGAAGGCTCATTGTACATTTATCAGCGCGGCAATTAATTCTTAAACAAGATAAACATCTCTTTGCCCTAAGTACCTTGTCCCTTCTTTCCTTTAATGTAAACTTTTGAGCGGTGAAGCAGTCACTACTTCTATGCGAGGGCTTATCGCAGAATAAGCAATATAACTCAGCCCTGTTACGTCTATCATAGCCTCTTCGGGCATCTGTTTTAGTTTGAGTTGTTAATGCAGCTGCAGTCAGGACAAGAGGCGCCGAATTTATTTTACGATCGGATTCAGTTTTATTTATTTTATCTACTTTGGTTTTATCCATTGAGCAAAAACCCTTAGCTATTCGAATCCGTTCACTGCCTATTACTTCATTCCGAAGAAACTGCATGAGTAATTCAAGGTCATTATTCATATTTCCTGATTGGAAAGTTGAATTCCTCTCTCTCTCCCATGCAATCAAAATATTTTCAGGAATAGAAGCTTCAACTAGTGGGTAAAGCATGCATGCGTATTTCTCTTTAGTTACACCCAAATTTTCTAAACAGCGCAAATGCGCATCCAATTGATCTACTAAGTTAATGAAAGGCATATTCTGCGATTGATTTAAAATAAGTTTTAACAGTTGGCGTACATACAATTCAATTAACATTTTATCATCAGCAAAACGTGCTTTTAAATTTTTAATTACAGATTTATATTCATTTTTAGAAACTTGATACGATTGAACAAAATCGAAAGCCTTACCATCGGTAGTCTGCATCAGATAGGCAAATTTAATGTCGTCCTCCAATTTAGGATCATCATCAATTTTTTGGAACATGGTCCAAAAAGAAAACCAATTCTTGGGATTACCGTCAAAAGTTGAAAGTTCCAGTTTAGGCAAATTAATGGAGATTCGATCGGTGGAATCCTTCGGTTTATTTCGATTTGCAGAGCTTTGTAGGAACTCCTCAAAGCGAAGTTTCGCAGAAGTAAAATCATCACGGTAGTTTTCACACCTTTCAAATTCAGCCTCTATGATCTCGGCAGAAGAGGAAGCCTTACCTTTGGCTGTTTCTTCGGTAGTTGAAGAAAGATATTGTATGACTTTCTCATCATTTTCAAATAGCCTCCCAGATTTTTCTTCCAGTATAGAAAATGCGAGGGATGCCTCTTTAACATTGTTGGCTGCGATACATGTATCCAACCCTTTAATCGTTTTTGTTACAGAAGTCCGCAAAACTTTGCGTTGAATCAAACAGCTGTCATCCATAATTTCTTTTCGGAAATTCCAATTTGAGCGGGTAAATATTGCTCGAAATGCAGTTGCAGCGCCAAATACTGCGCGAATTTAACGTTTGGCGCCAGATGTTGTAGCACGAGATAAAATATGGCTATTGGTTTGACATAATAAGTCAGTGCGAGCCTCTGGTTTCTTTAAAGTGTTTTATTCAACAGCAATAACATGACCAGAGAAAAAGTTAGAAGTACAGTATGAAGAAATGGAATCACATGACCTAACACAGCACTATCTATAGGAAATGAATGTTAGTTAGCTTAAGTGGAAGGAAGAAGATGCAACAGTTACTTTTAGTATTGTTTGTGACACCATGGCTAATTGATAAAGGTGCTTCATGAATTATGGTACAAAATTTTCTATATATAATAATATTAAAAATACTAATTAAATAATATGAATCAGATATCAACAATAACAGCCAATAGCTATCTAATAACCCTCCCAATAGCAAGTTAAAAATCTGTGTTGCTTAGCAACAACATATGTCATTACAGTAGCCATATAGCTAAGCAAACTAAAGGAATTTTGAAAGTCTTGGATTTTACTTGCTTTCTTCACTACATGTTAGGGATTTTATAAACTAACCAGCAAATGACATTATTATTCAATATTAAAATGTTTACCACGTTTAATGGTGATTATGAATAATCTCTGATAATAACACATAATTACCAGATAATTACATTTATAATAACATAATGACTTATAAGGAAATTAATTTGTGATGTTTTTTAAAGTAGATTTGAAAACACTTTCTTTCTCAAATGACTATCAAATCTCTCAAAATGGAAGAAACTTAAGCTTTAATAAAAACATTTAACAATGCTTCTGATAATACCAGTGAGATAAAATGATTCTAATGTGAAAAATTAATGATTCATAGATAAAATAACTGTTAGCCTGCAATTAGTTTTGTGATTTAGAATGAGAAATGAAATGATTCATTTAAATTTGAAATATTTTAACTAGGCAGGAACAAGCAAGAAAAGTGCCAAAGAGAGTTAAGAATCACAAACAAGCAAAAAATAAATAAATGAACGTTTTGAATTAAAATTTTTTTTTGGTTATATAGGTGACTAAAAACACCAGATGTAAATACAGCAAGAAATAATTCACAAAATTTATTAGCAATATTTGAAATTTAAAATTGAGACATTAAGATAATTTTAAAATTAAGACATTAGTTCGCTTAAAGATTTCCCAAATGAAGCAATAACAACTGTGTTAGAAAATCATCTTTCTGAGAATCAGTGATTTCAATGATAAGATGGCAAAGGAGAAATCAAATCTGATAAGTGTGAATGTAAAAAATCTGAAAAGCTAATTCTAAATGGTATAATAGACTAATGTATCTAAATAAGTAAATCTACAAGTTAACTTGTATTTACTTATTGATAAATGAGTCTAATGTATTTAAATAAGTAAACCTAGAATTTAAAATACATTAAACTCATTTATCTATAAGTAAATACAATGTTTACCAAAAATTAAGGAAAAATCAAAAATAGTGATCACTCTCCCAAAAATAAGCCAATCTCAATGAAATTTGAATATGTTGATAAGTAAAAAAAGCTGAAAAATATGATATTATGCAAAACAGAGGTACTGCTATTGAAATATGTCATTTGCAAGGAGCAAATAAATGGATGCCCCAAAGCAAGGAGGCAATTGTTGCAACATGTCTGAGATTAGAAATCAGGTATAGCAAAATTGTAATAATAACCTCCAAGATTCATTTGACTGAACAACTTTGATGGTAAGCTATTGGGAGACTAGAGATAGGACAAAGTCAGATAAAAGTGGCTAGATGAGTGAATGTGGGTCTGTCTGTGATTCATAAACTTTGGCAACAATTTCTAACCACAGATTCCGCATCCAGGAAGATCGCCCAAAGACATCCATGTGCCACCATGAATGATATTTGTCATTATGTGCAAGAAAAAGAACTGCAAATCAGGTAGAAGTCTGATACTACCTCGTTGCAAGCTCCAAAAAATTGGTACCCAGATCAACCAGGTGTCAAAGGCTTCGTAAATGTGGTATTTCAGCGAGGCGACCGGTCACTTGCGCTTCACTCACATCCCCGATTAGGAGAGAGCTGCTAGGGCTGTATTGCTTCTGGGGAGAATCATATCTCATTCTAAAATTACTTTTCCTATGCTTAATTTAAACTTCTAATTTCTTCCTTTTTATAAAATAAAAAGTGCTCTTTAAGAATTATATCACCTTAAATCTTAAAACGGAATTTAAATCAGGAAGTAGTGTCGAAAAGTAATTTAAATCACAAAATGTAATTTTATAATAACACTTGAAATTTATAGGGAAATAACGAAAGTTTTTCACCAAAACACTTCTTAATAAAGTTAGAAAAAACACACAAAAGCAGCACATTTAATACGGGAAGTAATCAGCATCTACATCTTTGATTTTCTGTCAATGGTTTTATAGCTTTTCAAAGACTTTGGAACAGAAATTTGGTGATATCGAATTCAAAAACAAATTAACTTCATTGAGGACATTTTTGTGCAAAATTGAAGCAAGAAGTAACTGTAGGTGTAACAAAGATAATAAGTGCAAAGGAGCAATATTGGGGCTGTATGATGGGCATGGCAAAAGATCTCATTTGAGTCAACACAGAGTCCAGACAGGTGAATGAAGAAATAGGCAATCTTGTATTTTCTTAATGGAACAGTAAATTGTTGCACTTGAACTCAGTTTGACATGTATTTTGATAACAGAATCAAAATGTACTAGCATCTTGCTGTACACTTTACTGTTGGTGATTTTACTTTTGCAAAGCTTGATCTTCGATTAGATAAATTACATTTCGCGACACTATCAATAGTTTCATTTGATGCAGCTCAATCCCCTTTTTTCTTGTGTATATTCACTTTTCATCAAATATGATGATTCAGTCCAGAATTTTACCCTTATGTTAATATTCAAGCAGATAAGCACACGGCTGAAAATGTCTTCCTTATCTAAGTCAGCTCATGTCGCACACAGCACCACTAAGGTCAAACTACTTTTTTAGCTCTTGATATTTAATGGTTTTCTTATACAAGTTCTTGCAGGTAGACCTCATCAGCATAACAGACAGAGTGCTCTGCTTTTTGAATATTATATGCTTTTTTAACATTAGGTAGGGAACTTTCACATGTCATGATACACCAGTAATATATAACTGTTTACAGGATTTGCTGACATTCGATACCTGACGTTTTAAAACAGAACTGGAAGTAAATGATGGTTTTAATCTGGTATATCCAAACAATTTCATTTTGAGAACCTTGTACTTAATGTTTTAACAAATCTTATAAGCATTTTATAGCAAATTCTTCTTTCAAATACCTAAAAAATCATTTGACTAAATATAAAAGAACACACCAACAGAAGATGTTTGTGCTGACAATATTAGCGGCGATGGAAAACTTTCATTACAACCCAATATTAAATTTAAAAAGTCAAACTATTTGTAAATATAACAAGTATATAAATTTTTTTGAAAATAACATAATTTATAAATACTTAATTCTTAAAGCATATATTACAAGCAAAGTACAAAATAACAACTAAACATTTTATTTTAATCAATATTGCAAATGCATTAAAATTAAGATATGTAAGAGAAACCCCATTTTGATTTTTTTTTTTTTTTTTTTTTTTTTTTTTGGTAACATAACTTATGACATGAAAGGTGCTACAGAGCCAACAAGCAAAAACTATATAATTATGAAATACATATAGTTATATTTATAAATATCTAATTAATACATTACCTGCTGTTTTTTTCTTTAATATATATTCATGACATATGACACACTTTTTCATTCTTAAACAACATTCTTCACAAGTAACTTGATGACCACAAGGATGAAATACAACACAACCAACTGCTTCTGAGCAAATAATGCATTCTTGCTCTGGTGATTTAGATTCTGGCTGAATATTTTCTGAGCTTTCTGAATTTATAGGAAGGGATTGAGCGAGTGGTCTATATAGGAAACAATAAATACACTATGTAAATTCTTAAACAAAATTAAATGTATATAATTACTTAAAACTAAAGTGAATTTAAATCCTGTCGACAGAGAAATAGGTCATTTAAAAATCACAAAACCTATAAGCAATCATTTTAATACATTATTTTGTAAGATGATAGGATCACTTGTAAATTTTGTAATAATCAACTTTACTAAGAACACAATTATAAAATGTAAGTTTAAACATTTATTTAGAAAGTAATATATACACATAAAGAATACTTTAATAATTAAAAAAATATTTTATTTTTTATTGAAATTTATGATGAATTGTGTAGAATTGTAAATGTTGCTACTTACTGCAATAAATACATACACAAAAATGTGTTTCTCAATACAGTAGAAATCAGAATACAGAAAATTTTTAAGTTATGTGCATTTCATATTACTTTTAAAGCAATAGAAATGTTCTAAATATTTATTAAAATGAATTTGAAATATGTTATTTTTATTCAAATAATTTAATTGATGTAAGTTATATTTCCTATCTATTTTTTTAAAAGATTTTTAATTTTGTTGCTGTCTGTAATACATTTAAAAATATTTTAGATTTTTTTAAAAAATTAATCACCTTTTGAAGATTATCAGTTTTTCAAGGGATATAAGTATTTTTTCCCAGCATAACTCATAATTACTAAATAAATATATCCATTATTGGCAAGAATAATTGACTCTGATAATAAGAAAAGTAAAAAGCAGGTTGGATTGTAAAATTACATTTTTTAATGCATAAAAGATTTAATAAGTCAATTTACTTATAATTAAATTTGTTTTTCCAGTAAATTTTTCAGCACATTAAGTTAAATTATTTGTGCACTGATTTATCATTGATACATACATTGATGAACATATATAATATAATTATTTTCTTTATGATTTAATATTATAATAAATTTAAAATTAGATTAATACAAACATATATGTGCTAAATATAATATTATTATTTACTTTTTTAAGTCTGCATATTTCTGGAGTAAATCTAAAACACTGGGAGTTTGTACTAATTCAAAAGGAGTCTTTCCTTTTCGATTTCTGTGATCCAGATCAATACCTTCTTGAATTAGATAACATGCTATAGCCAAACTATGGTTGACTTTTATGTTTAAACTTGCAATGTGAGCTAGAATCTGCAAGAATCATACATCCATAAATTTAGAAACAAAACAAATTAATAGTGAAACATTATACATGCAATAAACACTAAAAAAATAAATAATAAAAAAAAACTTATGAACACATATTCAATTGAAATTTTGGAACAAGCTAATTTATTAATGAAAATTATAAAGTTTGATGGAAAAAAAGTAGAAGTATATAGGATTATGAAAATATTATATCAAGAATACATAGAATAAAATTATTTCAAAGATAAAAAGTTCTGTAAAATTATTGTAAAGATTTCTGCACCTTATTTTCATAAATTATTTATAAATCATATTTTAAAAAGCATGTAATGTAAGCAAGAAATGTAAACATCTTTACAATAAAATATAAGAGAATGAATATAATATCTGTCAAATAATTCAAAACATATGTTAAAAATGAAACTGATAACCATAATTACTAGCTAGTTGAAATTTGTTATAAATTAAATTTTGTTTAAATGAAAATCAATAAATTCTTTAACAAACAAAAAACTAA